>NTPY01000688.1:0-11396 GCA_002922825.1 Brachionus calyciflorus | reverse complement strand
AGGAGCTTAAGGAAATTTTTAAAACAGGAAACAAAGGAAAATAAAAATTCTAAATTATATATTTGACCGTAAAAATGGTATTCTTCATAATAAATTTCCTTACAAGATATTTTTTACCTTTATTTTAATTGTTTAAAATTTTCTTCGCCCTCCTAAAGACTGGGTCCTTGGGAGGGCGAGATCCGCCACTGTGGACACACCATCAAAATTTTTTTTTATTTTAATTCCTCATAGCCTAAAACCCTGGGGAAATTTTTTTTATGTATACTTGTAATTTGAAATGTGGAGAAAACTGGTCTTAAAAGTTTTGCAATCTGATACACCCTGCTACACCCTTTTGGTTCTGAAAGAAGGGAGAAAATTATGATTGGGAAAATACTTTTCAGAAGGTCTGGACACTTGAAAACCTTTCAAAAATCGCTTGAAAAGGTTTTGACCAGATTTTTCAATACACCCTGAATATTTATAACTTAAGCATTATTTTTTCGGTAAAAATACAACTTTTTAGGGGTTTCTGAGGTCGAGGATTCCGGGTCTGAAGTTAGTTTTTCAAAAAATTTGATTAATCACCTAAATCATTATTAAGTGAATTTTGACCGGAATGAACCCTTACAGGCTTAAAAGTTTTTTAATTTTTTCTTGACGATCTAGAGCAAATTTTGGTGCTGATTTCGAAGAAATCATTGGTTTTCTGGTGGGACTTTTAATTTTTGAGATAAAAGCAAAAATAATAAATTTTGAGTCAAGATGTTATTTTTGATATATTTTAACCTACTTAAGGATACCGGCAATATCTCAAAAAATTTCGAATTCAACACATGTGATTAATTCATATTTGTATACATTTTTTTAGGCTTAAGGCTACATTATTAATACGAAACACATATTTTATGCTGCACTAAAACCCTAATCAGTTAATAAAATAAATTAAAAAATTATTTTAATATTTTCGCTAATTTTTTTTTAAACTCAATTTCTAAAAAAAATTCAAAAATTCTTGAATTTTTTTAATAATTTTAAATTAAGCGCAAGAGTATAGGGCTGCTTTAAACCCGATATTCCGGGATTGATGCCACATTAAATATTAGGGTCCTTGGTTTGTTGCATGCTTCACCAGTTAAGTTGACTTTAACATGGGAGGTATGTAGAATAGTGCATGCTACAAATCCAATTTTTAGGTTGTGATGGTGCATAATTCAGCAAGGGAATAGAGTACTAGCGCTCTTAACTGTAGCAAATAATTTTCTAACTCTAGCACGATCTGATTTGATGAAAATTTTTCATCTAATTTTTTTTTTGAAAAGAATATTGGCTTTGTGAAAAAAAAGAGAGAAAAAAATAACTTGGATTTTTAATATAAAAACATTTAATTCACAAGCTGCTGCTAAATTACAACATTTGTACAAACATGTCAAAAATTCTTTATAACATTGAAAAGTATTTGTGTGACGTTTCTTGGTTTCTTTTCCATCCATCCTGTTTGATATAAACATTCTAGATGTAAACATTTCCATTGAATTGGTAAACGTTATATAAAAATTGGTAAATCATTATTTTAGCTGAAATGAAAAAAAATTCTTTAGAAATTGAAATTAAAAAAAATAAAAATAATTTAAAATTTTTTTTCATTTAAGCTAAAATAATGATTTACCAATTTTTATATAACGTTTACCAATTCAATGGAAATGTTTACATCTAGAATGTTTATATCTAGAATGTTTATATAAATAAGTCTTTTCGTCTGGTTTCGATTTTGCTATTTTTCAAAATAACAAATTTTAGAATTGCTAAAATTTAAAATTTTTTTTTGAATTGTAAAAATCTTTATTTCAATCAATCATGTCAATATAATTATATTAAAAAAATTTTTGGTCATTTTGAGCTTTCTGAAAGTTTGAAATATTTTAATTTAGCCTGTAGCGATAAACTTGGATTGGATATAAGTTAAGCTCTTATGTTTGCTATTTCTAATTAATTTTTATTTTTTAGCTAATTATTTACTCAGTATTTAAGCAAGAGTTATTTGAAGATTTATTTCTATAAATAAAATTCCTTTCTGCGACCCCTTATTCGAAAAAAAATCAAAGAAAAAAATAGACTTTGAAAGGCATAGTCTTTTTCAAAGCTATAGCAAAAAAGAAAATTTAAGCAACCTTGAAGAATTTTTATTGAAAGTTTCAAAAAAAATTCAATTTTTTGTTTGAAAGGCTTCAAAAAAAGTGCTTGTTTAATATTTCTCAATTAAGCGTGTTTTTTTCTATTTCATAAATTTTTTGTTTTTTACAGCATCAAAATTAAAGCATCCATAAAGAAACTTTTTTTCAAATATTTTAGAATTTCAAATACATGTGCTTAGAAGAATTATATTAATGAAAATGGTTTTATTTTTTAATCATATTAAGAAAGTATTAAGCCTGGTAGTCATCTCTTGACCGCAATCTGACCGGTGTGACAGACCACAAAACTGGATTCACTCATTAAATTCAGAAATTTTGTCTGGTGTTAAAGCTTAATCATTTTAAAGAAAATCTAAAATTTGCTCATTTGGCAGCTAATACAAAAATCTTGAATATTAAACTTCTTCTTAATTTGTTTCTGGTTTAAAAATTGTTTTCTATTGATTGTCTTGGATACCTGAAAAAGGCACACCCCTAATATTTTACTAAAACACACACCCGGTCGTAATTCGAAAAATAAGACTTCAATAGAGCTGGTTAATATCTAAAAAAATTCGTCTTTTTAAGCTCTTTCTAATGGGAGTTAGCTTTTGGTTTTTTTATTTTGTTAAAATCTGAAAAATCACTTTTTAAACTAATACACCCTGGGGTATCTCTAAATTTAGTCTTGTACGCCCATTTTTTTATTTTAAATTTGAATTCTACATCAAAAAATACTCTGATACGACCCCTACACTTATATGCTTTTCTTTTTAATTTTAAGCAACAACCCTGAAAATGTCTCGAAAATTTGGTACCTCTTTACCCCCCCCCCTAAAAAAATTTTCCAAATTTTCAACAATATGGTTTTTGGGTAAATCAAATACGTAGAATCTTATTTTTAGGTCAATTTTTGTTCAAACTTATTTATTTTTAAGAAAATTAATTTTTAAAATAAAAGCAAAAATAAAAATTATGCACAGACTACTAGTTAATTAATAAACATTCTGTTTTTTGACTTTTTAGTCTTTTTTTCTTATTTTTGACTAAAAAAAATTAAAAAAAATTAATTAAAAATCTAGAAAAATCCTTTTTTTCTAGTCAGTAAATAACCAATTTAAATTTCAAGGAAGAAAGCATGCGAATTTCAAATCTTCTGTTCAAAACCGAATTTTTATTTTTTTTATTTTTCACAAAACTTTCATCGATAAATTTTTTATTTAAAATAAAAACGGATTTTAAGCTATGATAAAATAAACCAATAGACAAGTTAAAGTTTTTTGATTTTTTGTTTTTTTTGACCCGAAAAAATCACTCTGCAAAGCTTTTAAAGCTACTTTTGGCAAGTCTACAAAAATTTGTGCAATTTTAATTGCGTATTTAATTTAGCTTTTTTATATGCTGTGCAAATTTGCAGAAAAAAATTTTTAATTGCAAAATTGCAAAAATCATTTAATTCGCTGCAAATATGGTAAGTTCCGTAAACACTCAGACCAAACTTTTAGGGGGGTGCACAAAAAAAATAATAATGAAAAAAGAAAAATTAAAACGTCTTTAAATAGAGAAAATTTTTTTCTATAAAAACATATTAAAATCACTCTGCAAAGCTTTTAAAGCTACTTTTGGCAAGTCTACAAAAATTTGTGCAATTTTAATTGCGTATTTAATTTAGCTTTTTTATATGCTGTGCAAATTTGCAGAAAAAAATTTTTAATTGCAAAATTGCAAAAATCATTTAATTCGCTGCAAATATGGTAAGTTCCGTAAACACTCAGACCAAACTTTTAGGGGGGTGCACAAAAAAAATAATAATGAAAAAAGAAAAATTAAAACGTCTTTAAATAGAGAAAATTTTTTTCTATAAAAACATATTATTTTTTTCCGTTTGAAAATACACAATTTAAAATAATTAGCTTTTTAAAAAAATTAAATTTTGAGTGGGTCTTTTTGTTTAAAAAAAAGAACCACAATCAAATTTTACTAAGTCCAAATTTATCGTATTTAATTTTAATTTAAATTTTACATTTTCTAAGAGTTCTTGTGGCTTAGTTGGTGAGTCACTCGTCAACGAGATGCGAGAGTCCGGGATCGATACCCGTTAGCTGTGATTTATTTTTAAAAAATTTAAAAAAAAATTATTTATGTATTACGCATAGACAACATCCAATCGACAAAGCTCTTATAAAAAATTATGCGAAAATGTGATGATTTTAATATTAAAAAATTACAAAATTAACATTAAAAAACAAAAAGTTTTTAATTTAAATTAAATAAAAAAAAATAAACACAGCAAGACTCGAACCTGGTACTTTAAAACATCATCCGCACAGAGAGCAACGACGTTAAGAAAAAAAAACAACAAACTGGTCTGAGTGTTTACGGAACTTACCATATGAGCACTTTTTAAAAGGGTCTATAATTTAAATACGCAATTAAAATTGCACAAATTTTTGTAGACTTGCCAAAAGTAGCTTTAAAAGCTTTGCAGAGTGATTTTTTCGGGTCAAAAAAAACAAAAAATCAAAAAACTTTAACTTGTCTATTGTTTTATTTTATCATGGCTTAAAATCCGTTTTTATTTTAAATAAAAAATCGTCGCAATTTTATCGATGAAAGTTCTGTGAAAAATAAAAAAAAAATAAAAATTCGGTTTTGAACAGAAGATTTGAAATTCGCATGCTTTCTTCCTTGAAATTTAAATTGGTTATTTACTGACTAGAACAAAAGGATTTTTCTAGATTTTTAATTTTTTTTAATATTTTTTAAAGCCAAAAAACAGAATGTTTATTAGTTAAGCGTTGTTATAGTCTCTTTAGGTCTTAGTTTTAACTCGCCAAAATTTTTTTAATAAATTTCTTACAATTTCGATTTTTCGATAATCCGGAAAAATTAATCCGAACTTTTGATTTTAAGGGCTTTTTTTCTTCGGATTAAAGCGAGTCGACTGTAACCTGTTTACTCTTTATATATTTATAAATTAATTTTGGATTCGTTTTTGATTTTTTAGCTAAAATCATTTCATAGGTAAAAACATCTTTGCGAATCTCTTTTCGACATTTTTTGCTGATTTTTTTGTAATTTTCTCTTTTGTTGGATAAAGAAAAAAATTAAAAATTTTTATAAATATTTTTATTGATCATAATTTTTATTTTTGTTTGTTTAAATCACGTTCGAATTTCGATAATAAAAAAAATGATAAAAAATTTGTTTAAAATACTAAAATAAGAAAAAACAATAATAATCTTCGATTAATACTCTTTAAGGTCACAATGCTTAAAATAATACATAGGTAATATAAAAAAAAAGAAAAATATGGTTAAAAATTGTAATTCCTTTAAAAAAAAGTCGATAAAAAAAAGATAAAATTAAAATTCGATAAAATACAATTCTAAAATAAAATACATTTTAAAAAGAAATAAAAATTTTTTTATGTGTGTGTTGTCTACAACCGAACCGAAGGTCTTGGAATGGAAAAACCACCTGCTGATTTATTTAATGTTATTTCATGAGCATTACTTTTTTTGACCAATGGTGTTCTCGGCAAGTAATTCATTGAATCATTCTCCGATGAATATTCACTAAAACGTGAATGATTTCGACTATTTTTAGAATTTTCAAATTTTCTTCAAAAAAGCAAAAAATTTAAAAAAATCAAAAAAAAAATTTTTTTTTTTTAAATTTTACTTTTTATATTTTAGAATTGAAAAGTGTCCAATCATAAAACCAGCTATTAAACATATGACAAAAGCTACAACAATCATACCAATTAATACTCTACTCTCTTTACTCTTACCAAATTTACAATTCATTTTTTCATTAAGTAATTTCTCTTGTTTTAAATACATCTCATATTCTGGCATATAATCAGACATTTCTATAAAAAAAAATTATAAATTTAATTTTAAAAAATTTTTTTTAATTTCTAATACTTTTATTGCATCCATGTCCAATGAAAGGTTTATCACATTGACACTCATAAGTTTGATTAACAGTTTGACATTGATTACTAGAACCACATGGTAGTGTCTTTGTCGAATTACAATAAATAGATTGTTCACATAATTTACCCATGATACCAGGTGGACATATACACATACCAAAAGTAGCCTCACCTCTAATTACATCCACACAACTACCACCATTTAAACATTTCATATCATGACATTGCGAATTCTTTTTGCAAAAAATAATTCTCGGATCACATTCACATTTACCATTGACACAATAACCATCACACGGCATATCTTTACACAAATCTTTTTTCTTAAGCTCACAATAAAGTCCTTCGTATTTCGCATCGCATTCACATCTATAACCATTCTCGGTTGGCACACACACTGAATTATGTTTACATTTATTATACAAACATGACAAGCTTATTTTATCCTCGCAATTTTTCCCAGTATAACCATCTGGACATTTACAAAAATACCCTTTGGCTTCAAACATACAAACACCTCCATTTTTACATGGGTTTATCGGCGTACAGTAATCAATCATTTCACTACAATTCTTACCAATAAAACCAGCATCACAATTTTCACATATGTAATCATTTAGACCCAAAGATTTACATTTACCATTTCGACACGGTTTATAATAATCACAATAGTCAATTTGTGTTTCACATTTGAGACCAGTAAATCTTGGTAGACACTCGCATTTATTTCCGCCTGGAATTGGTATGCATCTCTTTGTGTTTGTCAAGCTACATCTTGTCTCAGGTAGTGAACAATAATTAAAAGTATTCTCACAATTAATACCCGTGTAATTTTGTGGACATATACATTTATGCGAATTTAATAAATCGACACAACGTCCTGAATTTTGACATGGATTCGACTCACAATCGTCTATATTTACTTCACAATATTTACCAGTGTAACCTTGCATACAATTACATCTGTAATTATTATCCAATTCATTCGGTATACACTTACCATTTTGACATTCATTCTTTAAACATTTATCTATTTCTTCATCACAATAACGACCGTAAAAACCCGGTGGACACTTACATATATAACTATTTAAAACACTTACACAAGTAGATCCATGTACACATTTCGAAGCTAAACAATTGTCTATTTTATCCTCGCAGTGTTTACCATTGTAACCGATTGGACAAGCGCATGTAAAGTTGTTTAGTGTTGATATACAAGTACCACCATTTTTACATTGAGTGCCCTCTTGACATAAATCAATCATAATCTCACAGTTTTTACCTCTGAATCCTTCTGGACATCGACAGAAATAGCCCATTTTTTCTGTTTCTTGATCCATTTCACGAATACATAAAGCGCCATTTTGACATGGATTATCATCGCAGATATCTGATTTTTTATCACATGTCTTACCTTTCCAACCGTAATGACACATACAGTCAAAATTACCGTTTGTTTTATTACTAATACAATCGCCATGGTTGCATGGATGAGTTGAACATGCATCGATTTCTTCCTCGCAAAAATCGCCTTCGTGTGTTTGTTTACAAACACATTCTTCATTACAGTATAAAGTGCCTTTTGGATCGCATAAAGCACAAAATTTCGATTCTTCACAATATTTACCTTCGAATTTATCGTCGCATTTACATGTGAATTGATTTATTCCATCGATGCATGTACCGTTATTTTGACATGGATTCGATTCACAATCATCAATGTTCTTACATTCTGGACCATCAAAACCAGTTGAGCATTTGCATACGAAACGATCTTCTAGCTCAAAACAAACAGCTTTCGGATCGTATTTATTACACTCGGAATTTAAGCATTTGTCTTCGACGACAAATTCACAATTGGCGCCAGTGTACATTGGCGAGCAAGAGCATGTGAAATTTTTTGGATTGTCCAAATTGGCTGAGTCAATGCATACACCTTGGCCGGTTTTTTGATTACATGGATTCTCGAGTTGTTTACATGGCTCGAATTTTTTATCACAATATTTACCGTGATAACCATTTGTACATTCACACGTGTACTCCATTAACATGTCTTCAGATGGTATACATTTTGAGTTTTTAGAACATTTATGATAGTCTTTTAATTCACATGGATTTATTTGTATATCACAATATTTACCTTTAATAAAAAAAAATTTAAATTCTGGATTTTTTGAGTGCTTTAGTCCGAGAAAAAAAAAAAATCAAATCTTCAAGTACATAAAAGTTTTTAAAAAATGAATAAAACGATTTGAGTTTTATATAAGTAGGAATGTAAAATGGGGTTGAAGGAATGAAATGGAAGATTGATCCTTATTTTTTAAAAACTTTAAAATTTTTCAAAAAATTAAATTTTTTGGAGATTTTCGATTGTAAGATATTTTACGTAAATTATTTGAAATTTTTATTGATTTATTTAAGCAAAAATTTTTCATAATTTTCGCTAAAAATTGACCGAGTAAAATTAGTAAAATTTCGGAGCAAATTAGTGTGGATAGCGAATGCATTCTCAACTGTAGTCCTCTATAGAAAATTAAATGAACACTGTACTGATGTAAACCTTTCGGAGCAGTGTCAGAACGGAGCGAGATCAGTTTCGGAGAAATCTAAGATAAGATCCTAGCGGGATTGGTAGCGATATTAGATAATTGAAGATAAAGGTATTTTTTAAATTTTTTTTAGATGACATCTCATTATGTTAAATTTTTTTTGAAAAATAAATTCAAATAATGAAATTAGAAGATTGAAACAAAATTTAAATTTCAAGATTTAAAGACTAAAAACAAAAAATATGAATTTCCTTACCAGAATATCCATAAGTACACAAGCATTCATATTGATCAGAATTATTATCATCAGTTTGATTGTATTTATTAATACAAATAGCGTCATTTTTACATTTATTAAATTCACATGGTGTTACATATTTTTGACATAGTGAATTTTTAATCATTCTAGCCTCACTAACTTGTGTTGTACAAGTCGAATCAACATGCAATGAACACTCATAATCTTGTTCGAATAATTCAATATTATCCAAACTAGCCTCAGCTTGTTTAACATTATTATCATCATTTCCCGTTTGTTCAAATACAAACATCAATCTATAATCATCCAAAGCGCCTACATTAACTCGACCAATTTTCCATAAATTATTCGCATCATCAAATACTCTCAAACTTGGCGCCTGATCAAAATTCGTACCATTAAATTCAACATACTCTTTTTCGTACATAAATTTAATTGTAAGTATACCGGAATTTTTAAGCTTGTACAAAAATTTCAAATGTTTTTTAACACCATCAATTTTGGGACTTATCAAAACAGCTCGTTTCTCATTTGTTTCCGATTGTATTGGTATTTTAGCATTCAAATAACACAATGGGCAAAAATATTTTTCATATTCAGTCTCATCTAATTTTTGCTTAGCAACTTGACTCTCGCCACCTCTCAACATCCATGTAACACCAGCAATATTCTTATAACCACACATTATATTCTTTTTTACTTGAAAATAACAATCGCCTAATTGCTCTTCAAATGCATAATAAAACATAAAGCCCTTATAGATCTCCATTTGCGGTGGTTGATTAATATAAACCACTTCAGGTGCATTCTGAGTAACAAATCTAACATTTAATTCATTCGATGTGGATTTAATACTTAACATTGAGTCCAAATCAACACTATCCTTCATATCCATATGACCACATTTCGACTCAATTAAACTCGAATTAGCCTCATTGAAATTAACATAAGCCTTTGAACATGGTGTCTCATTAAGCAAGTCTATATATTTAGTATACAATAGAATTTTTTTTGAATACGGTGCTCTTATAATCCATTGTTGATCAGTCAATTTAGGTACATATATAATCGGTTGGGTTAAATTATTATAAAAATTTCTTAAAACACCACTTGGTTGTGTGGATACTTTTTTATGTATAGAGAATTCAAGTTTAAAAGCGTCATTTAGACCGCCAGAAGAGTAGTCAATTTTAAGCATATTATCTCTACTAAATACTAAATCAGCCTCACGGTCTAAGCCCTTACTCGGTGTGTTTAAATTAAAATAATAAATTCCATTGTCCGAATAGCCACTATTTAACAATGAGAATTTTAATTGACCTCTTTCGGCCGTTGAAAAAGTTATTAACTTAGCCATTATGACATGATCCTGTGGTGCTATTAACAACCATGGTATCATATTTCTAGTCAATGTATTATTCAAACTAATCTCGCCAATTTGATTTACATTTATAACTTTATTTTCAGATGTGTACGAACACTTTAAATAGGGGTATTTGGACAATTTAGCATTGTTCTCTTTCATGTGTTTAAATGTAACTCGAATCCAATTCGACGAGAATAGATAAGTAAATTTTTTATTGAGCTTAAAATTTTCGATAAGCTCATTTTGTTCGTATAAAATTTCGTTTTTATTAGCGTCTTGTATGCTGAATTCGGTGATGCCAAAGTCATTTTTTAACTCGTCTATATTCATGCGTATCATTTTAGTTGTGTCTAATTTTATTTCGAAATTGTACTCGACCAATTCTCGATTTGTATTCAAATACAAATGCTCGAAATTATTAGTCTCAAATTTACCACTTGGTAAAGTCCACAAGCGCAAAGGTTGTGTATAATTTAGAACAAATTTCACCTGTCTCAACTCATTTAAATTAACGTTTATAAATTCAATTAGAATTTCATGATCGTGTGTCGACGATAGAATAGTGTATGTACGATTTTGACATTGTAATTTAAATGGTATTGATTTTTGATTAGTTCGTAACAAAACAAGACCAGATTTGATATCAGTCGAACAATCACTAATCACTGGATACAAATATCTATTCGAATTGTCTAGTTTTATTTTAATAGGTAGCAAATCGATTTGAGTGTTATTTCCAATGTTTTCAGGTATAATTTTAGAAAAGTCTAAATTTATTGATCTATCGACTTCAGTGTAAAGAAATTTATAACTAAAATAGCCAATGTCGAATATTAAGGGTTTAATTAAGTGTGTAGGTTTAGTGGATCGTTTAAAATTTAAAAATAGTTTATTAGTGTCTGATACGAATGTACCAAATGGATTATCCATACAATAATGCGTTTGTGTTGAATTAGTGTATTTAGGATTTTCATTAGAGATTATTAAAGAGTCTGAATTGGCGCATATGGATTGTCCATTTATAAATGTATTTGTTAAATCTTGATCATAAGTAAATGTGTTTTGATTAGTTAACCAATTTATTTTGTATAAAATGATCTTTCTAGTGTGTTTGAGTCGAATT
>NTPY01000253.1:0-13079 GCA_002922825.1 Brachionus calyciflorus | reverse complement strand
TGACAGGACGATTTTTTTTTAAAACCGAATTGTTTTTTATGATCCAAATGTGATTTTTCTATCCGATTCAATATTATTCTTTCATATAAATTTGTAATGCAATCCGATACTGATACAGGTCGCAAATTGTTAAGATCTCTAGTAGAATTTTTCGGGTTTTTGACTAATGGCTTTAAAATTGAGACATTAAAAAATATGGAAAAGTCTGATAATTTATAATTTTTTCAAAAATAACTCTCAGACTTTTACACATTTCATTATTTAGACCATATTTTATCATCTCATTACTAACACCAGCGAAACCAACACTTTTTCCATTTGGAAGAGATGCTATAGCGTCTTCTATTTCTTTGTCACTGATTTTAATATCAAAAATTTTTTCTTGGTAACTATCCACAACATTTGCTAACTTCTGTTTATTAAAATTTTCAAAGTTTTTTTCTGTAAATAGCTTTTTAAATTCGTCTTCCAAGTCTTTGATGTCAGCCTCAACTGTTAATTTACTCTTTAATCGACGTTTAATCGACTTCCAAAACTCTTGCGAGTTTTGTCCAAAAAGATTATTAATTCTTTGGAGATTTTTATTCCTCTTTAGTCTCATATTTTCTTTTTTCTTGCATTTAAAAATTTTCATTGCCCTTTGGTATTCACATTTTTTTTCATTCGTAAAACCTGATTCCCTATATTTAATGTATTTTGAAATTAATTGGTCATACAAAACTTGAATGTCTGAGTCCCACCAAGACTTAAATTTTAAATCACCTATTCTTTTTTTCTTTTTTTTCTTTGTCTGAGTCCCACCAAGACTTAAATTTTAAATCACCTATTCTTTTTTTCTTTTTTTAAGAATTCTAATATATCATTACAGATTTTACTTTGTCTAATCTGCTTCAGAAAAAAAATTTTGTGTTTTAGGTAAATTTGTTCAATTGTTTCTAAATTAACAGCTTCTAACATTGCTCGAAATTTGGCAAATTTCTTATTGCTAACTAGAAGACATTACTAGTTGGATCATTTATGTCGTATTATTCACAATTGGAATTTCAACTTTTTTTAATTAAAAACCAAGGCTGTCTTTATTTTTTGTATTGTTGGTGAAACAGATTTATTAGCGTAGAATTATAAAAATCTATTTGAATGTTCTATTTGATTAGTGCAAGTATAACCTGCTTTTTATTAACTAGTCAAAAAGAAAACTGATAAAAAACTATTTTAGTAAAATATATGAAGCATTTAAAATCGATGGAAATTATATTCTATTTTTTCATCATTTAAAACTATTGGGAATTAGTATGAAGGGAAACTAACATTTTAAAATTATGTTTGTGACCTTAGATTTCAAGTTAAAAAAAGGCTATGAATTAAGTATCCCAAGCAAAGGGAAATTTAATGACCATGTTGAACAAACCTTTGGTTATTTCTACTCAAAATGTATTAATGTGTTAATTGAATTAAATAGTGAACAATTTCATCTATTGGCAATCATATACTAAGAAAGATTATTGATCTCTATTATACTTTTTGAATAATGATAATAAAAAATGATAAAAAAACAATGCCAATTCTAGCTTTTTTTACTTTATTTAACTTTAAAGTAAGCTAGTGTCCCAGCCTTATTTTAGAAATATTTATTTTGAAATTCAATAAATTAAAAAAATAAAAAAAGTAATCTACTCCGGATACATATCTATTCAATAATTTAAATTTAGTCTATTTTTTTCATTTTTTAATAAATAAATTAAAATTTTAATAAAGTAATTTGGTTTGTTGATTGTCTATATATAAGTCAATACGAGCCAATATAGCATAGCTAATGAACAAAAGAAAAGCTGACAAAACTTTAAAAAAGCTTTTTTTCTGACCTTTTTTGAAACTCTTAACTTTACGAAGATGTTATAGACCAATCTCTAAAAAAATTTCTTTTTAATTTTTAATCTTGAAAGAAAATAACAGCCTGGGTTCAAGATATAATATTTAAAATTCAATTGAAGTAAAAATTCAAATGCTTGTTTTATAAGAGCATTATTTAAGTTTAGTAAAATTCATATCTTACCATCGTCCGGGCTTTTAGACACGATAACCAATTTACTCAAATTATCCTTATCAATGATAATCGTTATTTCGGCTGTGTTAGCCTAACTCGACATGTTAAAGTTTTTTGTCAATTTCTTTTTTCAATTTTTTTGACAAACAAAAATCGCTCATCAAAATACTAAAAAAGATTTTTGGTGACAAAAAAAAATGTTGCATAGTGAAGAAAAATTTGCTGAACTGTTGGCAACGTCTGTAAAAAAATTGTGCAATTTTTATTGCGATTTTAAATTAGACTTTTTTTAATGGTGTGAAAATTTGTAAAGAATTCATAGATTTCTGAAATTTTGCAAAGAATTCATAGATTTCTGAAATTTTGCAAAGAATTCATAGATTTCTGAAATTTTGCAAAGAATTCATAGATTTCTGAAATTTTGCAAAAAAATTTTCTACAAATTTGTCCATTGGCGATTTCGATTAATCGAATGCTGATTTAAAAATCGAAGTCGATTCCAAAATCGAGATCGATTAAGCGAAAAAAAATTTTTTCTAAAAACTAAAAAACAGATTTTTTTTCAAATTCCTTTATAGTTCATAAAGAAGTCATATATTAAACTCAAATAGTAAAAAATTTGCTTTTTGAAAAATATTTAAATTTTGCGTATTTACATGAAAATTTAAAAACAAACTTGTGGATTAAAATGGCTTATTAATGAGTTTAAATGATTCTATACAGCACTCAAACTAACTGAAATTCAAGCTTAACTCTTCTTTTGCTTTATTATACTTCATTTTACTTGAAAAAAACTGTAATTTTTCAACTGCTGGTTTCTCAAAGTTTTAATTCTTTTCCCAAATCACATTTTGGTAGCTGTATGCAGTGCATAGTGAATATTTAGAATTTCAAATGAAGAGCTTTCAATTCACTTTTCAAATTTTAATAAAGAATAAAGCTTAAAATCAACTATAGAATAAAATAGATTAACACGAAAATTTTAAAGTGTTTATAAAAGATTTATTTGATAATTACACACAAATAAAGAAAAAAGATATGCAATAAAAAAAAGACGAAATTTGCGTAATTTCCAAAAGGAAAATGAAAAGCAAAAATTTACCTTTTCTTGCTCAAAAACATAAAAGAAATTTAAATGAGTATAATTTTTTTTTTTCAAAAATTTAAAGCAACAAAAAAAGCTTATAGAAAAACGATTTTTTGCAACGCGAAAAAAATCGTTTGGGATTAATTTAAAATATCTTTTACATTTAAATTATCGAAAATTATCTTTATGAATCTTTTTCAAAAGAAAATTAATTGTACGTAAAATTAATTAGCAAAATTTAGACAATCCATACTTTTAAATACCTTATTTCTAATTCGAGTCAAATCTCAATTCTTTTTATTTCTTAATCGTGTATAAGGTTGATTACAAAAAAATTAGCTAACTCGTTCTTATTTCACTTTAATTTTTTTTCCAACCTAAAGGAAGTGATTAGAAATCTTTAATAAGTTGTTTACTTGTATTTTCTAATTTAAAACAAATATTGCTTTCAAAAAAAGAGTAAACAAACCTTTTCGGAAATAAGGGATCATTGAAAAAAAAAGTTTGTTACATAAACTAGGATTCGTCCCTCAATCAAATATTTAATATATACCTAAAATCCCAACTTTTCAAATTGAATTTTGACTTAATAGTTTAACTAATTAATTTTAGTCCCTGTCGAGTTTACCTAAGAATCACTGTTTTATTTTCAAGGGAGTCATATTTCCTCAGTGACATTAGTTTAAATTTTTTTTCGTTGTTGCCGGGATTAACTTTTTTTTTTTAAAGAAGATTAAAACAAAATTTGAATATCAAATAAGACCCTGAAATTTTTAATAAAAATTTTTTTGGAAAATCTAAACAAAATTTTATCATTTCTCCTTCAAGTTTTGTCAAAATCTCTTTAATAAACAAACAAATTTACTAGGGTTTTACTCTTCTCTTCTTTTTTTTTTAGGTAGAAAAAAATAGTTTTTCAAGCCTTAAAATTGGTTAAAAAAAAAGAGAAAATATTTTGAAAAAAATTTACACCAACTTTAAAATGTTGAATGTCGTTTAATCAGATAATCAACCTTTTCAAAATAACTATAAGTTTATAATTCGTGTAAAAATTTTAAAAGAAAATTTTGTTTCTTTTCATAAACTAAAACATTTTTTCAAGTTATTTTTTTTTAATAACAATAATGAAGACGTCTCCTCAACAAAGTTTTAATTTGTCATCTAAATCGAGTAGTGATCGAGTATTCGATACGACTTCATTTATTCTTAACAGTAATTCAAGCTCTAATTTATCAATGAGAAAAAATCAACCCACTTTTGATAATTTGTCCGACATCTTAATGAACAAAGCTGGACCATATAATTACATTGGCTATTTAGGCAGTGCTATTTTAACAAAAGGAAAAACTGGCTTAGGCTGTTTGCAACAGCCTTTAAGAGATCTTTATTGTATTTTTCGCAAAAATGGATCTCGTTTAATGCAAGAAAGAAGATTGGTTGTTTCAATAGATGGCTTGACTATGCTCTACTCCGATCAGGGTATTGAAAAATTTGTTCATAATGATTTAAATTCAGTCTATGATGTACAACTTTTATATCTTGTAAGCGATGGTAAAAAAGACAAACAAAAATTTGCTTTTTTACCTTTTAACGAGTCTGAAACAAATTTAAAATATTTAAATTTGTACCAGTCGATTGATAAGCAATTTTTACCTTATATTGAAAATATAACACATCCACCTATAATAGCGTTGATTATGAGACGCTCGAGTGGTATACAAGCACTTGAATGTCATGTAATTATTACTCGAAACTCAAGCGATGCTATTAGAATTGTAAATGACATCAAAAAAGTTTGTTCTAGATATAAACATGAATTAAGCCAGCATACTCAAGTTTTTGATTATAGACTCGATAATCAAGAGCTTAATTCTATAGAAAAAAAATCCAAAAATTTTAGTCAACTACCTCCAAAATCACCGAAAGTTAAAAATGAAGAAGTTATTATTTATGATGCTTTCAAAGAAAATAATGATTCGAACATTCAATCAAGTTCAAAATCTTCATTTTTTGACCGGATAAAAAAATGCAATAGGGATAAGAGTACAGATGCTAAAACAAAAAAATCTTTGAATTCAAGTTCCGAAATTATTTTCGACAAAAAGGAAATTGATAAATCGAAAAAATCAACTTCATCTTTGGGAAATTTTAATGACAGCGATAAAAACTCGAGTAAAAAGTCATTAAAACAAAGTTCTTTTAATTCATTAAATCAAGCAGAAAAAAAAAGTAAAAAACAAAGCTTAGGTAAGCGCATAATCAACTCGGCTCGATCAAGTTTAAAATCAAATTCTTCGAAAAATAAAGATTTGAAATCAAATTCGGCAGTCTCTTTAAATTCAGGAGTCGCTGATGTCGATTTCAGAAAGAGTAAAACATCAATGCTTAGCGATAATTTACTAATTGATAAATCTTCGGCAATGAGTCACGTAATAGTTCAACCGTCACCAACCCTCTCAAGACCAACTAATATTTGCCTTGAAAATAGAATTAATTTCATACCTCCATCGCCAAACTTGACTTCAACGCGAAGAGAAAATTTAACTAAAAGTCGATCTAAAATAGCTCCATCACCAAATCAACTCCTAATACCTGAACTTAGGTCATCTTCAAAGACTCATTTAGAAAATACAATAAATTTTACCAAATTAGAAGAGGCCAAATATCAAAAAAAAGTTTTAAATCTACCTGTTTCAGATCCCAAACTATTATCTAATCATTTAGTTTGGAATAAACAAATCGGTACAGCTGAATCCTTAGATAAGGAGCTATTGACCAGCAAAATTAAAATACTCAGTCCAATAGCTAAGGTTAGATCTCAAGGAGGTCTTAATTTTGATGACTTAAATACTAATTTAAACACTAAAAATGAGAATCGAATAAATTATCATGAAGAAAATCGATTTAGGTCTAAAAGTCAATCAAATGGAATGGTTTTTAGACCTAAAGTACCTACAAGTATAATACCTGAAATAAATTATACTTCTTTAAAAGAGCATCAAATAAATTCCCATTCACATTTTCATGATTCTGCGTATGGTAGTTGTCATGAAAGTTCAAAATTATCTGAGCCTTTGCCTGAGCCAAAAGGAGAAGTTACAAACCTTAAATCACAAAATTTAGTCTTAAATCGTTTGAAACAACAATATGAACAAGAGTTGGAGAAAAAATCCAAATTAAGTGTTACTTCTCATAAAATAGTCGGTGGCGTCAAAGTATTTCCGACTTTGCCACAAGAATTTCGACTTAATGCTGAAATGAGACAAAAAAGACTGGCTGAAATTGAAAGTAATTTGAATAAAACACATAATGAGTATCAATTTAGACAAAAAAGCCAATTCAATGAAATCAATTCGTCATTTAAAGAATTTAAAGAAGATGAAGATGATCAAGAGATTATTGATTTAACAATGAATAGGGAAGAAATTAATGAATCAAAGTTAAATACATCATTTAAAGAAATTCCAATTCAAATAATGACTAATAAAATCGAAAATTGTGAAACCCATGAGGATACTAATACAAAATCTTTTGTTCAATCATTTAAATATGATAAATATGTTAAAGATTCAGAAGACCTCGAAACTAAAGTAGATAATTTCAATCATATTCAACAAGCTAATTTCATTTATTATTATGATAATGAACAATTTGCTGGTTATTAATAAATTTTAAGCCTTATTTATTCCATATTTGAAAAAATTGTTATATTTTTTTTAAAGATGACAGTAAAAATTATTTTTTTTTAAATGTAGATTTTTTTAAATTTATAAAAATTTTATTAAGCTTTGTGCAAATTTAAAACAAAATTTCTTGCTATTTATCTATAATAAAGAATTGGAAAAAATTTTATTTTTTATTTTTTGTTAAAATAAACCCAAAAATTTTTTTAGAACTATAGTAGGCTATATTTTTTTGTTCTACATTACTCTCTGTTGAAGTTAGATGGGAGATGCGTCATGGAATATACCCATTACTAAATATCTAAAATTTCCCCAAATATTTTTTCCACAATACAGTATGTCTAGAAAAGAGTTTACTTTTAAGAAGCTGTACGGCTAAATAAAAAACAAAAATAAATTATTTTATTTGAATCTTATTGAGAAAAAGATTTTTTATCGGAAAAGTACAAAAACTAGGATAGATTAAAAAACCGGTTCAATGCAGAAAGAGACTTTTTTATAGCAGTTTATGACTTAATTTTTTTTTAATTGAGTTTTTCTTTTATTATCCCAATATTTAGAAACTAAGAATTAAAGTCAGATACTAGCTGTCTATAGCTTATTAAAGGATTGATTTTAAACTTTCTAAAAAATATGACTCATCTCGACTGTTAAGTTTTCGGGTCTACCAGACATTGGTTTTTTTTTTGGTCATTGAGGCCATTTCATAATTACACTTAGTTGGAAACACACATTTTCTCAATACTCCTACTAGATAAGCTATTTCTTTATGAGATTTTGTCTTATCTGTAAATAGTCCAATTTTTTGCCACCTTAGAGACTCAGTTACCTTTTTTCCCCATTTTTACTGAAAAGCAACAGCATGGTACATCTGAATAAAACCAACGATTTTAATAACCAAAAATAATGAATCATGTATGCAAAGTGCAAGTAAAAAATAATAAAGACTTTTCAAAATTTGTATGACAAAAAAAATTGCAAGGATTGGCAAGCTGTGGTAAAATTTTTGTAAAAAAATTGATGTTCTAACTTTTGTAGACTAATTTTATCTGAGTATTTTTTAAAAGAGTTCTGTTCAGAAATTTTTTTTGGACATACTGTATAGAAGAAACTGATTATATTGAGCTATTGATCATTTATTTATGACTTTTAGTTCAAAAAATATTTTAATTTAAATAACTTTTTTTTTTAAACTTAAAGAACGGTGTTTTCTTAAAACGCATAGAAAAAGAATTACATTTTGGATTTTTAGTAATGGGTAAATTTCGGAGCGAATCTCTCATTAAAAATTTCGAAACGTCTAACTTTTATAGGAACTTAATCTAAACAATCTTTTTATAAAAATATTTTCCAAAAAGATGATTGAAATTTACAAAATTCCCAATGCAACTAACTTCGTATTTAAATATTATTGTCTTCACATCATAAGAACCATGCTCTGCAAATTCTTTTAACTTTAATTTTGAATATCTAAAGGTTCAGTTTCTAAAGATTAAGAAAACAAGTCTTTAAATTTTGGCCTTGTAATTTCGTTTCTCTCGATGTTTTAATAAATCGACATCTTTAATAAATTTGTCTGTAAAAGTTCATAAAGTTAACTAATTAAGAAAAATTTAAGTAGAATAAACGTTATAAACTTCTCAAAACGGCTAACTAAGCAATCAGGGAAATAATGTTCTTAGAAGTTTTATGTTTGAAGAATCTTTTTTATCTAAATTTTAATTACACAATTATTATTCCTAAATTTTCCAATAAATCTAAATATAAGTTAATAAAATTTTAAATAAAAAATTTTCAAACATTCTAAATTTAAGTCTTTTATTTTAATTATTTCTACCAAGAAAATTCTATTTTTCTCTAATTATTTTTCGAAAATTTTAGGAATATTTTATGAAATTTGAAAAACAGTATCTTTTAATTTTTGAAATTTATTTTTGACAATTTTATTTTTATGCCGTCACTTATACACTTAATTCTACCGAGAAGAATCTTACCACAACAACCTAAAAAGTTTCAGTCATGGCACGAATTTGACATACTAACTACAGATATGAGACGATATTCAATACAAAAGCTAATTTTAGCTGTTTCACCAACACAAGATCCTAAAATATTTACTGATCGTCGATATAAAAATATAGTTAACTATGGCGTACGAATCGAGTGTGAAATTTATGATCAAGCAAATGATTTAGATGATTATCATCAGAGAATTGATGAGAAAATAATTAAAGTAAAAGAAGAAAGACCTATTCGACACACATTTTTCTTATCTAATCCCTTTCGAAATGATGAGGAAAATGACCAAGAAGAGAGGCGTGATCGTAATATGATATTTCAGCGAATATTAATGATCTTAAACGAACGAGATTTACCTGGTGATTTATAATATTCGATTTATCGGATAATATTATTATATTTTAGATAATTTTTCTTTGTAACTTAAATAAAGTTTCAGTAAATAAAATCCATAATTTTTTCAATAAAAAGTTTTTTTGCATTATATTGAAATATCTTTATTTATTCAAATTTAGAATGGAAAAATAGTAGATTCTTTAAAAATAAAAATATCCTTAATATCAAGGAACAATGTACAATTCCGGCCTTTTAAATTGTTCATTTCTTAAAGTTCATTAGGTTTCATGAGCTTTCATGAATATTCATAAACTTTCATTGGCTTATTTAATTAATTGTCATCAATAAATGATTTTTGATTTTGTTTTTTGTTGTTTGTCGAATAATTTTGCTATCAACATTAGGAAGAAGTTTTCTTCCTCTCTTACTTTTGACATTCGTACTTATATTTATTTCAACTGTAGTTTTGAAGATTTTGCACGATTATTGTTGTAAATAAGAATTTTAACCAAATTGATATCTCAAATCTTTAACAAACACAAAATTTCGCTAAAATATTTAACTTGAATCCTGGAATAAACCTTAATTCATTAATTTTAATAACCCTAACTTAGGAAAAAAATCTCAATTTCAGACCATTCGTCAGGAATAAATCAAAAACTTATAGTTTTAAAAAAATATTAACATTGTAACGATAGGATTTATTTCAATAGATAAAATCAAGTTTTTGATTTATTCCTGAATTTATAAACCAGCCTTTACGGGATTCATTTTTATTTTTGATTATAGCTAATGAGCTTTTTTAAAATTCTTCTTTTAGCCTTACAAAAAATCTAAGGCTAAAAAAAGACATAAATAAATCGAAAACCATTTAAAGAAAAAAACATCCCAAATCTTATGGTCTTTTAAAAATTACACAAGTAAAAAAACATATGAGTTGTTAAGGAAACCTTATGAAATAAAATCTAAAAGAGGGGACGAGTACAAAAATATAAATTGGACTGAGGTTTATAATAAAACTAGTAGCTAAAGCGCGGTATTTGTAACATGTTCATTAAAACTTTAGGGATGGCCCTTTTAGCCTTAAATTTTGAAAACATGTTACCGGTAAATAAGACACAATATATTTTATATATAGTTTATTTAATATAAGTGTTGGATCGATCGAAAGATCTAACGAATGAAACATCTATTTATATGAATAAATTAATGCTATGAAATGTACACGTAAGTGCTTCTATCAGAGATAAGATTTCTGATAAGCATTCTAGAATATAGTTGTCAGCATCTCGAAGCTTCTAGATTCTCGGATACATGACAAGAATATGCAAGATATACATATCTATTCGCATCAGCTAAAAAGCTGATATCTAAATAATATTATTTTGGTAAAAAACATCCTCCCTAAAGTTGAAAAAATGACCCTTTAAACTGAAGGCATGGCCTTAAATATTGAAGGCATGGAATGATAAAACATCTTTTGATTATGTCCTAAGCTATACAGCATTGTGAAAAAATTAGAGAAAATCGAGTTTTTTTTGTGAATTTTTTTAAAACAACAAAAGAATCGAAAAAAAAATTTATTCGATAAAACCAATTAAATATTCAAAAAAAACATGTTTTAATTGATAAAAAAATTTTTTTTCAAGAAGCTCGGCGCATTTCATTTAAGTTAGAAAATCTTTTAAAAAAAAACTTCCAAAAAAACCAAAAAAAAATTTCGTGCAACACCCCCATTTTTTTTCATGCATGCACTCATTTATCCTGGCATTGAGTCAACGAGATTCTCGATTACCTTTTTTTGGACTCTTTTACAGGATTTCTGGTACAATTTCTTTCGATTTGCCCAGAGGTCGTGGCCCTACTTTTAAAAGGTCTCTGAAAGCCAACTCTACAAGTTTTCAACACATTTTAAATCTAGACTGTTTTCTGGCCACTTAAGGCACTTTATTTTGTTACAGGTGAACCATTCGGTTTCCTTGATCATAATAACTCAAAAAACACCATATCATAATCTAACCACATCCTCTCCTTGTACCCTGAATGATACAATTTTAATTGGATTTCTCTTCAGTGGTCCTACGAATAAAAATTCAATTTTTTCAGTTGTCAACTTCAATCTTCATCTCATCACTGAAAAGAAATTTGTCTCCACTAAGACGGTGGCCATGTTTTTCCCATATAAAAAAATGCTTTCCTAGCTTTAACATGATTTGCTGAAAGTTCAGGTTTCTTGGCAGGAACTTTCCATTTGATTTTATTTGCCAATTCCCTTCTCCTGACTTATAATGAAGATTTAGTCTAACTATTAAACAGTTTCAATTGATTTGCTATCGCAAATTAATTTCAAGATTTTTGAAATCGACAGATTTCGATTTTTTGTATGGTTATTCCGAGTAATCGTCGATTAAAATCTAGAAGATAAAAAAATCTTAAATTTTTTTTTATCACAAGTCAGCGCTCGATTAATCGCGATTAATCGAAATCGCCGCATCACTAATTATACCGATAAATTATTATTTTAAATCACAATAAAGCTCTTATCAACTCCTTTTTCGATATTTACCAACGTTTACTGATTGTCTCATCATTATAACTTTATTTCTGCCCCTTACTTTTTGGAGGGAGCTTAATACTGTGTTAGCTTATATCAAAAAATTCATAAGGATTCGTTGAGAATTATCGGAAATAGGAGAGTAAAGTTCAAGTAAATTAATCTTAAATTAATTTCCAAATTTGGAGAAGTAAAATATAAAATTAAAGTAAGTCTTTTTAATTTGCTATTATTTCAAATACCGATTTTTACTATTTTTACCACGTAGATAGTTGATAGATTAATTAGGCACTATGTCAATTCATAGAAATTTTTTTCGCAGAAAATGAAAAATTTTTCGTCGAAAAATTTCATAGAATTTATAAATAATTTCGATTTTTTTTTCAATACTAAAACTAAATACCGTTTTGTAAGAACTTAAAGAACTACGGTTAAATTTAAACATTTTTCATATATTTGTTAACTTTTTTTTGGATTTTATGTGACAGGCAGTTAACAGCCAAAATAGTCTGTAACAGAAAGCTAAAATCGATAGCATAAAACCCATGGCCACTTTTTTTTGGAGTAAAATTAAGTTTTATTTTTAGAAGTCAGAAGCTATTAATTTATTATGGTATTATTTTAGATACTTTACAATCAAAATAATAAGCTTAGGATGCAAGACGAAACATCATCTCAAGATTCACAGAATTCTTCGACAAGAAATCTTGAATGGGATTTACTAAGACAGTTTGACGACGAGAGTGACTTAGACGAGACTTTCGTAAAAAAAATCCATACAATACAGTTCGTTCTTCGCATCCAAAGACAAATTGTAATCTAATAGCTGTGTGTAAGTTGGATCGCCATAAAATGCATCAAGAAACTCGTTAATGCAAGGGTCATAAGAAAATGGATCTAAATGAAGAAGTTTTTTTGAAATGTCCTGTACAATACAAAGTCTTTCGCTGAGTAAAAGAAGGTGGCGCTGGCAATTATTTCAAGTTGTTCCTGGTTATCCAACAACTAATTCATGCATCGAATCCCATAATAAATTGATCAAGTTGCTTTATACAAATTACATTTGTTATACGATTCATAAAATGCTTAGAGTTGTTATGGACAAAATTGTTAATTATTATTCAAGAGAAGTTGTTGAAATATAATGCTTTAGAGCTCCTGACAAAGATACTTTTTTGAAGTCAAAAGATATAGACCATTCTTTGTTTATAAAGTATGGCAACAATGACAAATCTTTTTTGTATGACAACAAATACTATATTTCTTATGGCTAGTTCTAATTGCATTACTAATTTTACTGATTCCATCATCAATTTTACTTTATTATTCTAATTTTTTCTTAGGTGTCTTAAGGTT
>NTPY01000242.1:6504-18226 GCA_002922825.1 Brachionus calyciflorus | reverse complement strand
ATTAAATTCATTTATAAACAATGTGACTATTTTATTTTATTTATTTAAAAAAATAGTTTGGGAAACTCCCAGGCTGTTTGGAATGGAGCTTAGTCCTCCCTTTCAGCCTCTTGACGATTATATACAGTGCTAGTAATTGTATTGCAAGATTTAAAAAAAAACATAAATAAAAAGTAGAAAGAAAAAAAAAGAAAAAATTGAAAAATTTGGAGAACATAAACAGAACGTTTACATAATTTGTTAGGATTATAATAATTTCAATTAAATATTCACTTATTTAAAAAAAGAAGTCTAGGTCTAAATAAAAATAAAAAATAGAAATTGCAAGTTAAAAAAGAAGAATTGTAAATTAAAGATGTAAGAAATTTAAATAAATAAAATAAAAATTTTCAGGTTAATATAATTTTTTTTAAATTAGGTTTCTAGGTAGATGTCGAAAAGAGTATAGAATCTTTGATTCGCGTTTTTGACATAGTTGCTCAGCTCTTGGTTGATTAGTTTGTGGGTTGACTTTGCTTGAACAAATCTAGAAAATAGTTTGGTGAGTCTTGAATTTAAAAGATCTACTTTAAGTACGTTGTGAATAGTTGTAATTTTTGTTTTAATAGGCAAAAAATGGATATTTCTTAGTACTCGATTTTGTAATTTTTGAATGTCATCTTTGATAAGTTGTGTATCCGTCAATAGAGGGATGAAAATGAAATCGAAGTTGGACCTTATTAAGCTTTTGAATATAACCATGGAGAGTTTTTTTTTATTTACAGTTTTTAAATTTTTTATTTTTCTAATCATATTTAATTTTTTCAAGGTTTTTTCTGTGATATGTTCCAAATGTTTTTTGAACGACAGCTTTGGGTCTAGGCGATGACCGAGAAAGATTGGGAATGGCTCTTGTGGGATGTGGTTTTGATAGAGTTTTAGTGTGAGTTGATATTTTTTTTCGTAGTTTTTCCTGTATCCAGCGGTTGTAAAGACAGTGTAAACAGTTTTGGTAAGGTTAATTTTTAGGCCCCACTCTTGACAAAATCTACAAATATTTTCTATTGCTGGTTGAAGTTTTTTTTGTAAAGCTTTTGATGTTTTTTCCGAAGTCCAAATTGTAAGATCGTCCGCAAAAAGGGCTTTATTTATATAGGTTGAAAGATTTTTCACTATGTCGCTAAAAAAAAGTGAGAATAAAGTTGGCGATAGACAGCTACCTTGTAGGACTCCCGTTGAAATTTTATAGTTCTGCGATTTCGATTTGTTTTGTTGCACATAAAATTTTCTTTCGCTTAAAAAATTAAAAATCCAATTGTAAAGATACGGGTTAATTTTAAAAGATTTGGGTTTTGACAAAATAGCTCGGTGGCTTATTTTATCGAATGCTTTTTCGAGATCAAAAAATATCGCACCTGTTAATTCACGGTTATTAAACCTGCTAATAATTGATTGGTAGAATCTAAGGAAGTGGTCATGTGTGCTCATTTTCTTTCTAAAGCCAGATTGACAGTCTGGGATTAATTCTTTTTCTTCAATTAGTTCGTGTAATTTATTGTTTACTTTTTTCTCTAGCCATTTGGACATGCATGAAATAAGAGAAATTGGACGATATGAACCGGCTTGGTCAGGTGGCTTGTCTTTTTTTGGTATCATTATTATTTTTGCTATTTTCCATTTTCTTGGGATGTAACCTAGTTTTAAAGATGCGTTAAACAGTCTAAAAATTCTAAGTTTGAAGGAAATGGGACAGTTTTTGAAAACTTTGTTGTTTAGACCATCCTCTCCTGGGGCGGAACTTGACTTTGAATCCTTGAGCGCGTTTAAGAACTCATTTTTGGTAATTTTTTCGGGGAAATCACCGCTGGTATTAAAACAGGAAAGATCTAGAAGGGGTTTAATTGCTGTGTCATCTCCATTGAAAATATCTTTATGGTTTTCTCCGAATAATTCTGCTACTTCTTGGTCATCTTTAGTAAATGTTTTATCACTTTTTTTTAACCTGACTTTTTTGTATGTATTTTGGTTTTTACCAGGATTCTCAAGCTTTTTAAGAGCTTCCAACATTTCGATAAACAATGTGACTAAATTGTTATGAAATTGTAATTACCAAATATGAAATTAAGCCGCTTTTTTTTTATGTGACAAAATTGAAATATTTATTTTGGTATTTAAAACCAGTTTATTAGACAGTTGAGGAGTTTTTAAAAAAAATCGAATTTTTTTTTAATTTTTTGTATCCCAAATGCCTGAATCAATTTAATTTTAAGAATGTCTTTTTTTTCAAGAGACATGCGTCCTTTTCGAAGAACACCGAGTCTCATATTTCCGTTTATAAAAAGCGAACCGAACTTTGTAATAAGCCAATCCTCTCAAATTAAAAAATTAAATTATTAATTAAATATAGATTTTCAATAAAAGAGGAATAATACAATCATTTAAGAAAAAATTCGTATTCATTGCACTTCCAGAAAACATTCTTATTTTACGTAACCGTAGTGAACGTCACCGAACCCTTTCCGAAGCCGACCGTATCCTTCCTTACCGTATAAACCGTACCTCCTGTCCTAACCGTACTGTATCGACCGTACCTAGCGTACTGGCTTAACGTACGGTAATAAATGTTAATTTTTATCATAAAAGCTGTTATAAATATTTAATAATTTAAATCATTAATATTTTCAATTAATAGAAATGTTTTCGATTGCTACTTAAGTTAGCAACTTAAAGTTAGGTAAGGTTAAAACGTTTGGTTCGGTATTGTTGGCAGGATTGGTACGGGAGTAACGATACGGTTCGCTCAGCCAAAGGAGAAAATCTCTATAACTGCAGTAATATTTGGAATATTTTTTTTTCATAAAATAATTTTTCTTCGAAATTGTCTTCGGCATAGATACTGTTCAAGTACGGTTCTTAAACGATTCAGTAGGCTTTGGTTACCGATTTTTTCATTATCTGTGCTTTTTCAGGGAATAATTTTTTGAAAAAATTTTTAATATCCAAAATTATTTCAAAAAAAATTTAATGAAAATTAAAAAATTTTGAAATTTTACTTTAATTTTTTCTTTTTCAAATTTTTTTATCAAAGTAAATTTAATTAAGAGTTTTCATAAAATTTTAATAAATTTTTGTAATTAGTTTTATGGGCTGTTTTAGTACACCGGTTAATTTTAAAAATTTTTTTTAAAAATGATATAATTTTTTACGTAAAAGCAATTTTTACATAATTAATAAGGTTTGGTACTGCTCGCCAGAAGTTCCTGCGCGTAACGTAGCCAGCATATAATTGAATTTAGTGCAGTAAAATTTGATGTCTCAAAAAATATTTTATAGTAAAATAAAAACTATTTTACACCTAATTTCAAAACGAAAAAAAAACCTTTCTGTCGTTGTTTTTTACAAAAATTATATAATTTTCCTTTTTATTTGGCTTTAGAAAAGAACAGGCTTAAACCTTAAAAATCTAAAATGTCTCAAGATAAAGAAACAAATGTAAAACAAAAAGTATTTTTTTTGTAAAAATCATCGATTTAATTTTAATTTTTTAATCATGATTGTTTACGAATTAAGTTTAAAAAAGGAACCGTAATCTTTTGACCAGTACTATAAAGGCTCTATATGGCTTAAAAACCATCGAAACAATGCTTAAACAATATTTTTGATTTTAGAATTATACCAAGCAGCCGATTTTTTTCTAGAAAAAAATTAAAAAAATCAAGAAAATGCAAGAGTTAACTAAAAATAGAAAAAAAATTAAAATTTAGTTCTTTTATAAGATTCGAACCAATCTAATAGTAAAATTGATAAAAAAGATTTAAAAAAATTAACCCAAAATAGACCAAAAAGCCAAAATATTTTTAATTATTTTTCAGGTCATATAAAGTTTTCTTTTAATCAGAAAAAGTAACTGAACCATTTTTAAAATACACTTCAACACAAATCCATACAACTTCACTAATGCTTTCTGAAAATATCTAAATAAATCAATTTAATAAAAAATAGATCGGAAGATATAGCCTCCTTATTAAAATAAAACTTTATATGACCAGAAAAATATTTAAAAATATTTTGGCTTTAAAGTCAATTTTTCGGTTAATTTTTAAAAAAAAGTAGTCTTAATCGCTTATTTATGAATTTTATTATTAGAATTGATTCCAATCTTATATTAGAACTAAATTTTAATTTTTTTTTCTATAAGTTAACTGTAGAATTTTTTTGATTTTTTAAATTTTTTTCTAGAGTAAAAGTGGATTTTTCGATTAAAAAAAACCAATGTTTTGCTTCACTCTTAGTAAAACGGCGACATCTTAATATTATTCTAAAATTAAAAATGTTATAGCATGGTTTCGATGGTATTTAAGCCATATAGTACTGGTCAAGAGATTACGCTAAGATAATTCTTTAATTTTTATTAGTTTGGTTCAATTAAACGAGAAAATAGCAGTCTTAATTATGAGCAACAAGTAATTTTTTTTAAAGATTTTTTTATATTTAAAAGAACAAAAAATTCCATAGCAAAAATTAGTTTTTTTTTTCGAAAATAATTTTTATTGAGGTTGAGGAAAAATTTGTTTGTCCTTTTTGTAAACCAATTTGGTCATCAAACTTTGAGCATAGATTTAGACAATATAACAGGACTTAATGTTTTAGCTAAGCAAAATAAAAAGATTATTCAAAAAGTATTTTGTTTTCTTCTAATTTGACTAATCCGAGCTATATTTTATATCTTTAGGAAAAAAATGAAAATTTTGAAGAGCTTGTTAAAAGATTGGAAACTTTTGACTCTAAATGCTCTGTATTAGAAAACTAATTTCAAGATACGAAAAAAGAATTATCAAATAGACTTGATTTAGAAGTAATTTTAAACAATTTTAAATAAATTTTTAAAAGTTTTTTTTTTATCAGCCTACAAACCTATTTTATTTTTCCTTCAAAAATTTCGGTTATTTTTTATTAAATATAAAAAATTATCTACAATTTTAATTAAGACAGTAGAACATATCGACACATAAACAAAATTTTGGAGACTATAACCGTTTATTTAATTTTTTTAAAAAAGCAAAATTATTGTAAATTTAAAGAATTGATCAGCTTTGGTCTCTAAATTAAAGAAAGGAACTAAAAAAATCTTAGAATACTAATTAAATGAGTAACGCTTATGAATATTTTAGGTTGAAAATTTCATTTAAATAAATAAATAAATAAATATTTACAATTTAAATAAAAAATTTAGTTTAAAGAAAAAGAAGAATTAAAAAATGAGATAAACTATTTGAAAGCTAAGGTCGAAAATCTTACTGATGAAAAATCGAAAAATGAAATTATTTTTCAAAATCTTATAAATGAGTATAAATTAATTGAAAATCAAAAGTAATTTTTAATTATTGTTATATAGAAATTTACATACAAACTAAAAATTTTACAAAAATTACTGTAACCGTATAAAATTTTAATTCAAAAAAAGAATTTATTAAGGAGATAAAAAAATAATTAACAGTTTAAAGGAGCTGAATTTAGAGTATTCCATGTGACTGCTTATTACAATCCTGAAAATCTAGTCGTACTCGAATTCATATGTATTGGCAAGTTTTTCTGATGTCCAATTTTATTCAAAAAAGGCCAAATAATGGAAATTATGTTCCCAATAAACTTTACTGTAAATGATGTCTCAACAAGTCCTTTACTTAAATTCTAAAAAACAGATGAAAAAATGTTTATCTCCTGTAACTTTTACTAAATTTTCGACTTGAATAAAATAAATATTTGATGTAAGGTGACGCTTAATTAATATGTGACCTAACACATATTTTTAAAGAAGTTAAAATATTTTTTTAAGAGTAATTTAAGGCGTCGATCAATGAATATGTGATCAAAATCCGAAAGTTCTAAAATATTCTAATAAATCTTGCCAATATTACTCTAAAAAATATTTCTTAACTGATTTTACATATATGTTAGGTCACATATTCATTGAGCGACACCTTATGAAATTGAAATTTTTGCTATTTTTCTATTAGATACAAAAGGCTAACGTTGCGGAATTATGTGAATCAATATTTATAATTGTTTTGTAAAATATTAAAAGAGCTAAAATTTGATTTTTTTCATACGAAAGTAAAAGAAAAAATTTCTAAATTAAGGTGGAATAAAAATTTTTTTCAGCGAAATTTTTTGAAAACATTAGTTCCATTCTTTGGCCTTTTAAATAAATTGGATATCAAAAAAATCTAACTTAAAATAACTTTCCATTTGAGTATGATTGTAGACTTTAAAAAAAGTAAATTCGGCAAACATGGTATACAAAAAATTTAGCTCCTGAGTAGAGTAAAATATTTTTTAAATTTTCAATTGTATTAATATTTAAAAAAGTATGAAAGTTTAAATATAACACAAAATAAATCCAATAAATTAATTTTTTTTTACAACATTATTTCTAGTGAGTGTTTTAAGAACAATTTATTAGTTCAATTAAAAGACAATTACAAAAATGACTTTGAAAAATTGAATTTCAAAATAGATCAACTTATGGATGAAAAAGAAAAATTTAATAAGCTAAGTGAAAATCTTTTGAATGATTTAAAAATACAAGAAATTGAAATGTAATTTTTAAGGAGTTTAAAATCTAATATTTAAGATTTACCTTAATTTTGTTTAGAACTAAGTTGAGAACAGCTCATTCCGAAGAAATAAAAAAATATAAAGAGTCATTAAAAGAGTTAAAAGATGAGATTTCTTCTTTTAAAAATCAATTATCGAAAATTAAAGATGAATTTAGTGTTAAAGTAATTAGTTTTATTTGATTTTTTTGGTTCATTTTATATAAATAACATTTTATAAGTTTTACGATTAAAATAATATCTTTTAATAAAATTAATTTTTTCAAGACCGAAAACATAAAAATTGAGGATAGAAATTCCGTAACCGATATGGTAATTCAATTTTTATTTTGCTCATAAGATAACTAATTATTTATAATAATTTTTTAAAGAGTATGGATGAGAAGCCTAATGAAAGCAATAACAAGTCTGGTAATAAACAAAAAATAAAACCGAACAGTTTTCAAGGTTTTTAAATTAAATTACAGATAATTTTAATTAAACATAGTTTGCAAATTTTTTTTTCAGGTTTTTTGGCTTCAAATTTTTCAAAAAAAAACAAATAAATAAAAATTTAAAAAATTATTAAATAAATTTTAATGATTGAATAATTATAAATTTTTTGAAATTTTTAAGATGGTTGTTACTCATCATCATTTACTAAGGTTTATTTAGGGTTTTTTAGGTTACTTTTTCATTCATTAAAATCCATTATATTATGATAAAAAATTTAAACTTAATTATCTTAATATTCACTTACAAATAAGGTGCAGATCCATTATTAAAATTGTTCTTTGCTCCTTGTTAAAGTATTAACGCTTTGAATATTGTAAAAAAACCAAAAAACAACTAAAACTGAATCAAAGATTTATTATTTTTGAGGAGCTGTCATTGAATCAACAAATTGATAATAAACATTGTAAATTTAGACTATATGCCGTTGTTGTTCATAGCGGCAATTGTGATTTTGGTCACTATTTTTCTTTTATTAGAGCTCGAAAAGACTGTTGGTAAAAATTTGATGATTTGTCAGTTGAAGAATGTAATATTAGTGATGTTATAGAAATCGGATCTGGTGGTATCGAAAATTCGTCAGCTTATATTCTAATATAAATTGAACAAATGGGAGAGAAAATAAATAATTAAAAAAAATAATTTTTCATATTTTTTAAAATTTTCACAGGTGTCATATCCTGAGACAGATCAAATAAATTTTTAAAACTGATTGATATAAATTAGTCAACTGGATTGTCAAGATGTAAATTAAAAGTATCTTTAAAAAAATCTAGATCTAATTAGATTTTATTCAAATTCTTTTCTACATTTAACAAAGTGGGAGAATTATTTTGCAGAACCAAAATTTAGATGATTAAAAATTTTGTTAGATGTTACTTTTTACCGAACTTCTTTTTAAAGTCCATAAAAATTATTTTTGATTTTTTTAAAATTGTCCTTTAAATTTTACTAATTACAGATAGATGTATTTCCACCTATCTGATCACTAATTCGGCTTTAATTTACGCTTTACTTTGTTCAAAAAATAGAAGCTTTTTTTCTCTTTTAATTTTAACTAATTATTTAATTTATTTAAATGAAATATTTGATTTATCAAAAAATTTTTCAAATTTTTTCATGGCGTTTTTCTTTTTTAAAGAAATTTTTCGAATCTTAAATATTAAAAATGAGTGAATGCTATCAAAATACTTATCGTAATTCAAGTTACTATCACGCAAGTGATGATGACCTATATATTTCAAATGTACCAGAAAAAGAATTTACCAAGTCATCAAATGCCAAAAAAGAGATTCATGTAATTCTACATTATTTTTCCCTTTAATAGTCTTTAAAAATTATGAATATATAAAGGTTGTTCCATCAGAGATCAAAAAAAATTATGACAATCCTGATGAAAACAAACGAAAATTAGGAATGAAAATGTAATCTTTTGTCCCATTTCATATTGAAAATTTTTTACTTTATCCGTCACCAGTAACCTTAATTTGATTTTAAGAACCTTAGCTGTTTAAAATGCAATAGTAACTGCTGATGTTTTATTTTTTGCTTAAAAAATTAATTTTTATTTTTAATAAAAATCAAGTCTAACAGGTTAAAGTCACTTTTAAAATCAGTTGATTCTGACATAAGAAGGCTCTTAGAATTTGAAATAAATTCAATTCAAAAAGAAAATGAAAATTTAAGAGCAACTGTTAAATCTCATAAAGAAACCATCGAATCTCTGGTAAGGCATTTATTAAATATTTAAAAAATGAACATGAATTTAAAAAACGAAATAATCAAGACTGATGAGTTTAAGTTTGCAAACAGATAGCCCATCTTGCCAATCTACCGTTTGCATCCTTTATTTTCATTAGCCAAAGCAACGCTGAGTGGTCCGTAACAAGAATGAAAATATTACCGTACAAGTAAATTCTAAACTTCTTAACAGACCAGACGACAGCAAGGCATTCCTTTTCTGTAATTCCATAGTGAAGCTCAGCTCCTTTTAAAGGTCTCGATGCGTAAGCACAGACATACTCGATACCATTTTCATCCTTTTGGCAAAGAATAGCTCCAAGTTGGAGTCCGGATGCGTCAGTGTATAAAATAAATTTTCGAGACATTACTGGTGCTCTTAAAACCGGATACGATGTAAGCTTTTCCTTAAATTCTTCAAAAGCTTTTTGACAACTTTCTGTCCAATCCCACTTGACGTCCTTCTTTGTTAATTTTGTTAATGGTAGTGCCAGTTTCGCAAAATCTTTTACAAATTTTCTATAGCTGTTGCAAAGACCCAAAAATTGCCTAATATGTTTCACTTTGCTTGGTACTGGCCAATTTTTAACAGCTTCAACTTTCTCTGGGTCCATCATGATTTTTCCACCTGAGATTATGTGGCCTAAGACCTTAAATGTATCTTTAAAAAAATTACATTTCTTAAAACTTATTTTAAGATTGGCTTTCTTTAATCTTTCGAATACTCTCCTAAGAGCTTCTAGGTGATTTTTAATATTATCAGAAAACACAATGATATCATCAATATATACTACTACAGAGTTGATATCTCTAAACACGAATACCATTGTTCTACTAAAGAAGCTTGGACCGTTCTTTAAGCCAAACGGAAGTCTAAGAAATTCGTCCGGTGTAGTGTCCATCCGGTGTAGTAAAGGCTGTTAAAGCTATGGCCCCTATTGCCATCAAAATTTGCCAATACCCTGATTTGAGATCCATTAACGAGAAAATCATCGCCACTCCTAAGATGTCAATTATGTCCTCAATACGGGGAAGTGGAAATGGATCTTGAACAGTGATATTGTTTATCTGCCTATAGTCAATACATAACCTTTTTGATCCATCTGGTTTATTTGTGAGACAGACTGGTGATGCCCAAGGACTAGTGGATGGTTGAATTATCCCTGCGTCAAGCATCTTATCTACTTCTTCTTTTATAATTTCTCTTTCATGGTGTGAGACCCTATAAGGCCTTAACCTTATAGGAGTATCTATTGTAGTTTTTATATCAAAAGGCGGTAAATTACTTGGCTCTTTTAGGTCATCAAGACTTGTCGCAAATAGCTCCTTATATGATTCCAATAATTCAAGTGCTTCTTTATTTTCTTCGTAACTCAATAGTTCAAAATTTCCAAATTTCACTTTTTCATTTGGCCGGAAATCCCATCCATCTAAATCTGATTCAATATCTTCAATCTCATCAAGTTGATCAGTCAGCATTACTTCCATCTCGTCTTCAGAAAAATCAAATTCTGACGTTTTGCTGTCTGTATACACCGATGATTCAAACCACACTTGACGTTTCCGAGGGTTTATTGATGCACCATTTGCTACCAACCAATCAATTCCCAATAAGACATCTGCTCTTGACAGTATAATGAATTCTATTTCCGATATATGTCCCTTGAATATTACTCTAGTCCGCTCTGTCAAATATGTACTGAAAGTTTCCTTGTCAGCCACTACAGCCTTTATTTTGGTATTACTAGACTTAATACCATAATCCCTAGCTATTTCCTCCGAAATGACCGATCTTTTTGCACCCGTATCAAATATTACTTGGGTCGGTATTTCATTTCTTCCTAAAAGTGCTTCTCCTCTAATTACTTCCAGGTCGTTTCTTATCCTCCGAATATGTACTTCCGGATCAAGGTCACTATACCTATATTACTTGTTTCAACCTCATCTACTTCTACAGAAGAAATATTTTCTGGTTTCCTACTTTTATTATACTGTGTAATGTTTTTCTTATAATTAAATTCTTGACCTCTTTTAACTTGTTTTATCTCGGGTTCCTTTCTATTCTTCTCCTCATAAAGTTTCTTCCTACAGTCCTTAACTTTGTGCCCCAATTTATGGCAATAATGGCACTTAATTAATTGTTTACTTCTATTCTCGACTCTATTAATATCTAGTCTTTGTGCAGAAGAATCCCTTCCTGAATAATAAAGCAATGTAGCTTTCTCTATGGCGTCCTGTAAGGTTTTAGGCTCCGATGCCATTACACCCGCTCTAATAATTGGTTTTAGACCATTACTAAAAAACTCAATTTTAAAAGCTTCAGGCAATTCTTCTTTCAAATTAAGGAGACAGGAATTAAATTCATCAACATATTCTTTTAAGTCTCCAGTTTGCGAAAGACTCCGAAATTTGGTCATATTAACCTCTATCTGGTCCCTTCTTCTAAAGGACTTGATTAATGTTTCTTTGAATTGGTCCCAATTCATATTTGGAAGCCTTTGAGATGCTTGTAAGTAGGCCCTTTCCGCTTTGTCTCTCAGATAAGAGCTCGCTACTTCGACTACCAATTGTCCGTCTACTCTGTTTAGTTTAAGGTTTTTCTCTGTTATTCTTATCCATTCTTCAACATTTTCAGTGTCCTTTGCACTAAATGTCGGTTGATTACCAAAATTCATCTTTGGTAAGCCTTGGAACATAGCCCTATTCATTCTAAGTTCATTTATTAATGCAGCTATTGGATACATCAACTCATTTTGAGTTTGATTCTGATTTACGGCTTGAGCTTGGGCCTGAATGTCCCCTTGGGATGCTATTCCGCCTTGTTGTTGACCGGGTGCATTTACTTGTCCCCTCAAATTATTGAAGAGATCATTAAGTTTCTGATCGAGACTTTT
>NTPY01001023.1:0-14284 GCA_002922825.1 Brachionus calyciflorus | reverse complement strand
TTTTTTTTAAATTTTTTTTACATTTTAATTTTTTCTAAAGCTTTAGTATAGTATACTCTATGTTGGGGTGGAATTATTTTAAAATTGAAATTTCATTTTTACTTTTGTACAAGTGAGTCTCGGGCATAAAATTTCTTTTAAAAATCTCTTCCTTATACTTAATGGAAATTTACAAGATCTTAGACTGACCTTGATCCTCAATTAAAATTTTTTAAAAACTTCCAAAATTTTAAAAAATTATTCAAGATTCTTGCTCATTTTTGAATATTTTCTTGTAAGATCTTAAAAAAATCTATTAAAATTTTTTAAATCTATAAGTATCTTACTGGAAACTTATAAGATCTAATTCTGATCTTGATTAATTTTAATAAAAAAAAATAAGAAAAAGAATTTTCCAAGTTTCTTACAGGTTTTAGTTAAATTTCTTATAAGATCTTAAAAAATCTTAAATCTTACTTTCACTTAATGGAAACTTACAAGATCTTATGCCGAACTTAGAATATTCTTGTGCCAAACTTACAAGATACTTGATAAGATCTGGCATTAGAAATTTACAAGTATCTTGCCTATTTCTTAAACAAGATCTTATCTGGAACTCAAAGATTTTAACCATAATTAAATTGTTTTCTTCATGAATTTAATTTTAAAAATAACTAGAATTCTCCCACCGTAAAGTATAAGGTAAAATTTAGGAAAGCATTTTGAGGTCTAATAGAACTTTAATATAAACTCTTTTTCATCGAACTTGTCAGCATTTAAATAATGAAAAAGAAATTTTTTTTTTTGATATATTAAGTCTCAGATGAGACTCATGAAAAGTTTCTTCATGGGAATCTTGCCATTACCTTCTTTCTTTAATATTAATAAAATTGGAAAAAATTTAAAAACATATATCAAAAAAAAAAATTTCTTTTTCATTATTTAAATGCTGACAAGTTCGATGAAAAAGAGTTCATATTAAAGTTCTATTAGACCTCAAAATGCTTTCCTAAATTTTACCTTATACTTTACGGTGGGAGAATTCTAGTTATTTTTAAAATTAAATTCATGAAGAAAACAATTTAATTATGGTTAAAATCTTTGAGTCCTACACAAGCGGCAACAGTTGTCACTAATAGATACTCAGCTAGCTTTCTTAATTTCAAGCCTAATTCAAGTTTAAATTAAGATTTTGAACCACAGAAAATTAAATTTTTAATCTAAAAAAAATTTATTTCTCTTAAGAAAAAGACACTCTAAAAATTAGTGATTTTGGACGGGGAGAAATCTTCAAAATTTTATTTTAAAACAAGCTTTAATACAACGGATCCCCAACACTATCAAAAATTAAAGTTACGTCTTTTTTTTCAATCAAGTGTTTTTTTTATCAAAAATATTGAAAAAAAAATTAAACATAAAATTTAAGATCTAGAAAAACATGCGCGTATCTAAGTGCTGGATCAATAGTGAAAAGTCTTTTAAATAAGTGTTAAAGTTATTTTAAACTCTTTTCTAAAATTTTCTTTCTCAAAAAACAAAGATATCAAAGAGCGTGTGAGTGTTGAATTAATCTCCATGCATTTTTCTTTTACTAATAATTGAGATTTTAATTTAATTTTTAAAATAAATTAACAACTTCAAGTCTTACAAATTAGAACATAGAAATTTTTAAAAAATGATACATTTAAAATTTAGATTGATTTTTGTTTTGTTGACAAGTTCAGGTAAGTTTAGAGTAAAAGAGAATTTTTAAAATAGGATCAATTTATAAATATTTTTGTTTTTAGTTTATTGCTGGTTCCCCAGGACTTATTTCCAGATAAGATCTTGTTTAAGAAATAGGCAAGATACTTGTAAATTTCTAATGCCAGATCTTATCAAGTATCTTGTAAGTTTGGCACAAGAATATTCTAAGTTCGGCATAAGATCTTGTAAGTTTCCATTAAGTGAAAGTAAGATTTAAGATTTTTTAAGATCTTATAAGAAATTTAACTAAAACCTGTAAGAAACTTGGAAAATTCTTTTTCTTATTTTTTTTTATTAAAATTAATCAAGATCAGAATTAGATGTATGATGGATCATAAAAATTAAATATAATCTATCTGATTGAAAAAAAATTCCAATTAAATTCCAGATGAGAATTCTAAACTTTAATCTTAATATTATTTTTTGATGCTGCTTGATATTAAAAGCTTTTATTTAAATCAAAAAAATGTCATAATTTATGCTTTGAAATTTTTGAAACTTACTGAAAAGCTATAGTTAAACGTACGCGCACGTAACGTCGAACAATTACTGGAAAAAAATGAAGGAGGACGAATGCAGGAGGCGTTAATTGCTCACGTTCAACGTCCCGTGTACCGGTATTTCATTCAATTTTTCTTAAGACATTAAATCATTTTCCAGATCTAATTTAGTTTATCTCATTTAATTTAGATTTAAATATAAAAATCGATAAATAAATAAAATTATAAAAATCGATTTTTCGTTCGCGTACGTCTAACTCGAAAGAAAATATAAAAAAGCGAATTCTTTAGCTGTAAATAAATTAAGCACTCGAAACTTTAATTTTAAATTCTTAATTTCTTTTTATTTATTTTTAAGTCACAATTGTATTGGTAATTAAAAATTGAGTAAAGACTTTAAATTAGGGTCATTAGCTCTCAAAGATAATTGTCGAAATAGTTTCATTTATGAAATTTCTAAATTTCATTAATTTTACTTAATTAATGAAAAACACAACTTGATCTTTTTCTATAAATAATAAAATTTAATTTTAATTACCCAATGGTAGATTTTTTTGACATTATTCTAATTGAAATTAGCAAATGTTTAATAATATTATAAAGCTTTATTCATTACCTAAAAAGCCAAAATATAAATTTTACTTTTTTTGGATTTTTTTGGTGAATTGTATATCTCAAAATCTGAATCTGTGGTCACCAACTCACCCAATTGCATGTTTTCTCCTTTTTCGATGCATTTTTGTTCTTTACCTTTTAATTCAAAATTATAAGGACGAAAATAATTTAAATCATTCAAATTTACCTCTATAAAGAATTTTCCCAACAGGCCATTTACCATCAAACTGGACTTTTACTTTACTTTTGTTCTCAAGTAATTTCTCATCGTCATTTATTACCGTATATGAATTATCTGATGAAAAGTAAACTAGCACATAGTTGCTTTTACCCATTTTTTTATTAACTTTTTCTAAAAATTTAATTCTAATTTGATAAAATAAAATTTATTTAAAAAAGTGTCAATTTAAAAATAAGATGAAATATTCATTTAGTCGTGCTCAAAGTCATACTCGATTTTAGTAATATAATTTTTAAATCGTATGCACTTACACAATATTCGAGAAAAGTTTATAAGTTTTAATTTTGTTTTAGTATCTATATTTTAAAAAAATAAAAAAAAGCTTCTAAATTTACAAAGCGGTTAAACTCTTTACAAATTTTTTTTTATATTTCAGCTGACTCAGTCTTTATGCTAAATTTGTTAATTAAAGCATAAAAATTATTCTCAATCTCATAAAAACATAAAGCTTCACCAAATTTCTCTTCATTGTTTTTCATGTAACATATTGTAAAACTATTAGTCTCACTATTATTCGCATAATCTTTTGTATGATAAGTTTGGTTATGTAAAAGAATCCGATCTGAGGTTAAAACTTCTAAAGACTTAAATTCTTTTTTAATTAAATTATTAAAAAAAATTAGCTCATTTTTATCCAAAAAACGACTTGTGTATGGAATTAAGAGTCGATTGTTTCCAGTTTCACTTATACTAAACATGTTTTTAGAAAATTGGTGTATTTTGTCGTTTTTAAAATCATTGTTTCGAATTTGCAAGCATATATTTTTCATAATTGTTATCTTTTTTGTTATCTGAGCTATAAAACCTCTTGTACCATTAATCATATTCTTTATATTTCCTAAAACACCCTTAAAAATATAATTTGAATGAATTAAACTTATTAGTTTGAGAAAGAATAAACATTTACATAGTCAATTTTAAGTAAATGTGATGGATTTATTGTGTTATAGTGCCAAGTTATGCTAGATTAATTGATAAAGAGCTTATTTGAAAAACTTGTTAGAGAAAAATTGATATAATTTTAAAAAAAGCTTTACTTGAAATTTCTTTTTTAAAAAATAATCGTTGATTATAATGAACTGAAAAGTTTATAAAATAACAATTAGACCGGTTAATTTTTAAATAAAGCAATCCTTTTTTTATTAAAACAAAGAAATCTATACATAAAAAAATTTAATAATTGATCAATTTAAATATTTTTATTTTGTTTGAATTTGTTTGTTTTTTTTTAATCAAACGAAAAGAAATAAATTAAGTGACCCCGAGTTTAAATATCGAAAGATTTTTAAAATAGAAAGTCGCACTGTCATTTAAATTTCTCGATCTCATATAATAAACTATGTGAATAGAAATCAAATTCAAAATAATTAAAAAACAAAATAAGCTAATAAACTTGTGTAGGGTAAGATTCGCTGCCACTAGACCGTCAAGATTGATTAAAGCTGACTTGATAGCCGCGAGTAAAAAAAATCTCTCTTGAATATTTAGATGAATTTTTTAACCTAAAAACAAAATAAAAAAATACAAGTTAACTATATGATCTAAACCTAATTTGTCAATTTGCTTAGATACTTTTTTAAAATAAAATTTTTTTAGTCGAGTTCTCTTTTTTGATATCTTTTCAAATCACATTTTTTTGGAAATTAATTAAAAATTGGCAAGTCAAAATTTAAATTACACATGTTTAATTACCTCAAAAAAAAGCAACTGTGGCCGTGTAAAGGTCCATGATTTCATACTTGATCAAATAAGTGTAAATGAGCATTAATGGTATAACTATAAGAATGATCTCCGAAATAACATTTCAATAATTTGTGATACATGACAATCATGTCACGCGCATTCTCAAGAATTTTGTAGTCAAATGATGGTTCGTACAAAATTCGTACTGAAAATACATACAAAGCCAAAAGGTTCCAATAACGATCAGGTAATATATCTATTAAAAGCGGAACGGCTAAATAAAATAAGAAGTATTTTAATTCAGTTGATTTGAATTTGAAATTAGTATCTATATGATTAAATTTTCTATTGACATTGTGAGGGTACTTCACTTCAGATAACATTTGATTTATTTCGAATAGTTTATTACCTTCAAAAAAATAATTTTTTTTAAAAAAATAAAATTTATTTTTAAAAATTAGCGAATTTTTTTGTTCTTTTTAATTGGAGAAACCTTTTTTCGAGCCAAAACTAGATGATAATGATTTTCAGCATTACAGAAAAAAAAAATATTTAAGAAAATAGTTGGATTAATTCGTATATAGTTCATATAAATACTAAATTACAGAACACCAGATATTAAAAAAACAATAAATAAATTTTTAAAAAAATCATTACCAATAAAGCAGTCATTGTTTTTTTCTACAAAAAATTGTTTAATAAGCCATTTTGTGTGACCTTGAAGAACAAGGTGCATATAATCAAACGGGACTTGCTCAGGAATTTGAATATGATCAGCGAAACATGTTTTACCCAAAATACCAAATAAACTATCAACATTTACCTGACTTAATTCTGAAAGTTTTTGATAATCATTATTAGTCTTTAGTTTGAACTAAATAAAAAAAAATTTATCATTTAGTTTTTTTTAAATAATTTTTTAAATCGATTTTCAAAAAGAAGATTAATTTCTACAAGTTTGAATCGTTTAAGATTTTATTCCAAAATTGTTAAAATTTGTCGTTACTACTCCTCAAGCTATATAAATTTTAGGTAATTGTTTTTGAATAAGAATTTGTGAAGTTTACGAGACTGTGAAGTTTATTTTTATTCACTCATTTCAATCCAACATTTAAGTCTTAATATTTTAGAGAACTAATTTATTCTCAAAGTAAATTACTATAATTTGAATTTATTAAGCATTGTACGAAACTATCTATCTGGATTTTTTTTTCAAGTCAAAAGCAAAATTATAACTATCAATTTTCAAGTGATAAACAAATAAGGATCCAATAAATTTTTAATTTTTTGTTTGACAAAGTTGTTTGATTTGTAGAAACTTAAAGCTAAAAGAAAAGTAGGAAAATAAGAAAGTAATATCAAATTGAACGAACTGAATTGAGTGAATCGAAATGAATTTGAAAGCTTCTGGTAATAGTAATTTTCTGTAAAATGTCATCATGAATTAATCAAAATGTTAATAAAATATAGAAGTTCTAATATGAATGTAACTATCAGCCGGAATTTTTCGCCGTAGCCGTATTCCGTGTTAATTACCCTTAATTTTTCAATTTTAAAAATTGTGAGCTATGGTCAAGATTACGGTCAAAAGTTAGGTTTGACGGTTGACGTCACATTTATATTAGATCTCCTGTAAATACTAGCATTTGGATGCAAGATTTTTTATCAATAATTTAGTTAAAATATCAAACATTTATCGGAGGATAGATTGTTTTTCGATAAAGTGTATTATAGTCACCGGGGTGAAAGCAATTACAACAACCAAATTTGCCATTAAATTGAATAATATTTAAAGCAGACGCTTTAGCAGGCAAATCGGCAACAAAACTCTGACATCTTATGATAAAACTTTGTCCTTGATTCGATTAAAGATATTTTATTAAACTTTTTATTTTTTTATTTTGAAAAATAAGACAAACTATTTAAAACCAATGGTACTTTTTTCATTTCATTCAATTGTTCCAATGATTTTTCATAAAAAATATTGTAAGAAGGCTTTCCTATATTAAGCCAAAGACCTTTTAAAAGTTATAAAAAGATTTTTTATTTTGGTTTTTTAAAATAATTTTTTTAATTTAAACAACCTAGAATAATAACATTTTCAAATTTTTCTCTTGTTGATGGTTTCAGTTCTAAGACCGAGCCAAGTAATGGCCACAAATATAGTTTTTAGATTTAGTTATAGGACAACCGTCTGTATTTAAAACTAAAGATACTAATATATCTGATGAACAGCTCGATAAAATTGCCGACTTATAAATTTTGCCGTCCGTTGGCGACTTAAGACAAAAACTTTCATTTATAATCTTTGATTCTTTTAGACTTAACTATTTGATCTAGTTTTGATTTATCTTTTAAAACAGATAATATTTGTTCTCTAATATCAAAACAAGCAAATGTTGAAAGTATAATTTGACAATTTTCACACTTTTTTTTTAAACATCTAAAATCAAAAATGTCTATGGGGTTACTCAGCTTACCACATTTTTGACAATGCTCATAAAATTTAGCGCTTTTTGATTTTAGAATTTCTTTTTCATATCTTAATAAAGTTTTAGGACTTTTATTCTTCTCTGGTAGAACAAGCTTGAAAAGAGAAAGAATATCATTAATGGCATTTTCTGAAAGATTATGCTTTAATTTAATAGCACTAATTGCAAATAAAAATTCATTACAACTTAAATCAGAATTTGGATACAAATTGTCTGAGGCATTCATGTCGTCATACTCAGTTTCATCGTCTGAAATTACGATACTATTTTTTGTCGATTCATCCACATATTGATTCCATGAAGAATCGGTGAATGAGTCATCGCCACAATTCTCTAATCTTTCATCAAAATCATTATTGTCTTCATGTCTTAACAAGTTAGGACAAATATCAATCTGTTTAGAATCTGATTGACGAATACTATTTTCTAAAAACAAAATTATCATTGTTTTTAAGTTTCATTATAATTGAAGTATTAAAATTAAATAACTGACCTCTTATTTCATTATGAGATGATTTAGAAGGAGAATTCGATTTAAATAAATTAGTGCTAATTTGAGACGTAGAAAGTCCACTATTCCAATTATTTAATGAATCAAGAGATGATGATTTTTTACAAAATTGAATATTTCTCGTTTTTTGTCTAAACCGATTCAGTCTATTTTTATTTGCGTTGTAATCTGAAAACTTAATTTTTTTTTTCATAAAATTATTATCTTCAGACGAAGAACTATTATAAGACTTTTTTTTCGAAAAGTCCATTTTTATCCAAAATTTCTAAATTGGAAAAATAACAAATAAAATTAATAATTTGTTTATTTAATATTTAAAAATTAACTTATAAAAATCAAAGATTAATTAAAAATATATGATTTTTATAATATTAAATTGATTCCCTTATTTTTTAAATTAAATATCTATCAAAAATTGCAAAAATTTATTTTCTCATAATATCTAATTGAGATCTCACTTGAAAATTTATATCCCAAAAAAAACTCGCATATTCTCGACTCAAATTTTTTCTCGTAAATATCTCAATTATATCTCAACAATTTCTCAATATTATTTTTCTCTTAATATCTCTCTGAGATCTCAGCTGAGATTTGGTCATGGGTTATTTTTCTATTTTAAAGTGCACAAAATCATAAATCTTAATTGAGATTTTGCTGTTTTAAGCCTTAATAACTCATGTCCATTCTGATAAAAATATTCCGAAAATATTTTGAATTATAGAGTTAACCATGCTTTATCAAAGTTGATATTAATTTTGAACATTTGATTCATAAAAACCAAAATAAAGATTACTAAAGCTTAAGAAAAACCAAATTTTTAATGAAAAATGGCTTAAAATAAGATTTATTTACTGAAATACTTCAAAATAAAAGAGTTTTCTAAAAAATCAAAACCATCTTTGCTAGATATTACCATTATATATTTAAATTTAAATTCAGAAAATTTTCGTAATCGCTTATCAATTTAGGAATAAAATTTAAAGATACTAATATTAATGACTTTGGAGCGCCTTACGTTTTCAAAATTTTTTAATTGAGTAATTTAATTTTTTTAGAATTCAATTTCGTTTTAAATTTTGAAAAATCTTGCCAAACATAGAATTTAGATAGAAATCTCAGGAATCCTTAAAATTCTACCGAAATTTCCATTCAAAATTTTTTAAGGGCAAGGTTATACAGTATTTATTTAATATAAATGGTATAGATGAGTCTTGTTAACCTATTTTTAAGACATGTATAATCGTATACATTAAATGTATAATCGTATACATGGTTTGTATACTCGTATACATAATATGTATAATCGTATACAAGCTTAATATTATTATACAAAATATGTATACAAGTATACATTTTTTGTATAAGGGTATACAAAATTATACAAAAAAGTTCTTAGATCTTAAATTTTGTATACGATTATACATACTATGTATACGATTATACATACTATGTATACGATTATAGTTACCATGTATACGATTATACTTACCATGTATACGATTATACTTACCATGTATACGATTATACATACTATGTATACGATTATACTAACCATGTATACGATTATACATACTATGTATACGATTATACTTACCATGTATACGATTATACTTACCATGTATACGATTATACATACTATGTATACGAGTTAAAAACCTTTTATTTTTAAAAAAAAAAATATATAAATTTTTTATAAAAATTTTATTTTTATATTAAAAAAAAATCATTATTCTTTTATCTTTTTGTTTGACAAAAAAATTTAGACAAGAAATTTAACAGAATTGAAAAAAACGAAAATTTTTTAACAAAAAAATGCAGAATCAAGGTTTTTTTTTTACGAAAAAAGATTTAAAATACAAAAATAAGCTCAAAACTTAAATTAATTTGGAAAAAAATCTAATTTTGTTCATTTAGTATGTCCAAAACAGTTGCAGCAACTAAAAATACCAGTCGTTCTTTTTCTCTTGTTGGCTCTCTTACTCCATCANAATCTACAAATAAACTAAAAAATCTAAAAAACTCTATATCGACACTGTTCTTAGCAAGTAAGTTCGCATATAATTGTTGCTACTGGCGAATAAGAATAGTCATACCAGCCTAAGTAACTCGATGAAGAAATGTGGTAAATATCTATAACAAATCTTTCATTTAGGTAATTTGGTTGTCCTTTACCCCATGATGTATATGGTGATATACTAAGTGTATTCGGTAATATATCTCCATCTAACCATCTATAATTTTTGGATCCAAACGGTAAAAAGGCTCCTAGCCAATAGCCTCCATAGTTTTCTGATCCAGAATAACCCATCAATGGATTATTTTTCATTTGATCGAAAACTCCTTTTAAAAAGATACATAGAAAATTTAGATAAAAAAAATCTTTGTTTAATTACTTCTAACTGAAGAGTGATCATCACTATTTTTTATAATTGGCAAAGAAGCTTCTTTGGATCTGCAAAACTCAAGTCCATCTATCCAAAACATCATTTGATCAGCAACTAAGTAATATTTCTTTGTACCAGCTCTTTGTTTAAATCCGTATGATTGAGGGTTCGAACATATTGTCTTTTTCCTATCTAAAAGTGAACTAATATTTTCAATTCTCGAATAAATATTTGATACATCTTGCTTTATATCTGTATTAAATAATAAAATATTTCGTAAATTTTGGTTCAGTAGATTTCTATGTTCAACTAAGGTTTTGTTTATTATTAAAAGCTGATTTTTCGAATTATCTGAAGTTTTATTCAAAAAAGTTGTTACAGAGGCCAAAGACTCCTCGGTTGCTTTTAATCTTTGTTCCAAAGAAGCACTTTTTGTATATTTTCTTGAGCTGAAGTAGAAATGTTCATTTTATTCCGTGTCTCTAATGCAAAATTTCGTTCATAAACGGCATCGAATACTTCTTTTCTAATATGAGAAAAATTTAAATTTTTCTCAAAATTAGCTCTACTCAATTGAGATACCTTTAAACTTTTAGGAATTATTATATCCCCACTACGAGCCCATTCAATTTCATTTTGATCATACCCATGTCAAAATCTCCACCGAGAACTTTAAGAGAATGCTCGAGAAAAATTTCTCTTGACTTCTCTATGAGTTCTCTAAGAGATTTACTAAGTTTTTGTAAAATTTTTTTTTCTCTGAGATTCTCGAAGAGAATTTTAAGAGTTTTACAATTAAAAATTTTAAACATTTTCTCGAGTAATTCTCAAGGAGATTTTCAAGAGATGTCTCGAGAATTTTTTTTTACAGATTTGGGGAGTATCTCCTATCAATGTTTTTTGTTTAATTTGGGTTTTTGCGCTAAAAAATCGATCTTTATTGATTCTATTAAAATATTTAAGGACTTGACTTAATAATATCAAATTTAAAACGATTTCTAAAAAAATGACCTTCACCTTTGATCTTTTAATTATATGCGTTTAAAATTTAATATAAATAAAATTGCAATATTTTAATTTGCATTATTATTTTTTACCAATATTTTTTCATAACTTGCAATCAAGTACTAAAAAGGGGTTTGTTAATTTTTTTTTAAATTCTTTAAGTTATATTTTTAATTTTTTTTTCTTAGAGAGCAAATCAATTTAGTCATGTGAAAAATAAATTCAATAAAAATTTTATTTAATTTTCGCCGCCTTTGCCTTTAATTATCTTATTAATAAAAATAATATAAACTTTTCTCCTTTTTTTCTAAAAAGATTTTGATCAAACTAATTTGAACTAAATTATTTAATTGATAGATTAGCTATAAAAACAACTGAAAAATTAAAAACGAATTCTTAATTCATTTTTTTTAATCGAAATAAAGACCTTAAATTTGAGAATCAACTTTTTCTATAATTTTAATTGCTATTGATTTCAAAATATTTAATTTTTTGACTTTCCTTGAATAGTTAATTGGTTTTCTTTTAAACTATCATCGAATAATATATGAATAAATCTTTAATTTAATCTATTTTTAAATTGAAAAAAAGAAAAAAAATTTCGTTTTATTCTCCTAGAATTCTCGAACATTTTTTTTCTGAGGAGTTTTTCATGCGAGAAATGTAGGAGATATTCTTTTCAAATCTCTTCGAACACTCCTGGAGTTCTCCAATACATTCTCGAAGAGTTCTCCTGGGAGACGCATAGGAGATTTTTACATGGGTAAGTATTTAATTCCCTTAATTGATCAGTAAAAAGTGTTCCTTGTGTAATCCAATCTTTTTGACGACTTTCGGAATAGCTAACGCTTCCGCTAATACCGATAGGTCCATTTCCACCACCTCCTGATACAGAAGTTCCCCAAGATGACCCGGTAGCTAACTTATTATACTGTGTTATATTTAATGTTAGAGTTTCTTTGGAAGCCGTTTTGTTTATATAAAATAATCTACTATATTCATCTTTTATTACATTTGGCTTTATATCTTCACTAAAATCATATTTTGATAACTTTTCAAGTGCTTTATCAATAGGAACATAGTCATCAATGATAAATGTAGCTGTTTGTCTGATAAAATCGTTTATAAAATTTGTTTTAAATTGAGTTTCTGAGAATTCATATTCCTCAAATATATTTAGACTTTGGTACAATTTTGATGATAGCTCTGAAATTTGATTTCTTGTTACGTATACTTCAGAACCATCACCGAATATCTTTTCAATTAGACCTATTTGTTTTAGCTGTGAGCTAGAGATTAATAATGTATTTTCTTTGTCGACCTTTCCTTTGGAATTTACCTCACAAACAATGTCAATATTTAAATTTTTTTCGTCGGCTTTTAAACGTTCTTCAAAATAAACTCTTTCTTTTGATTGTTCATAAGCATCAAACGTAACCTTAACTGGAGACTTATTTAAGCTCAAAACTTTTCCATTGATTACAATTTTTTGTGCATTCTTGTAGAATATTACTTGACATTCAAATCTTTGTGGGATAAGACTCACAATTTGATTTAATTGAACATCTATTTTATATTTTTGTTTTATAAACTTTTTTAATTCATTTCTATAGGTTTCTGTGAGCAATTCAACGTAAATTTCGAATCCTTCAGTTCTGAATGTAAATAATTCAAAGCTCTGTGATGTTTCATCAAACGTTTGAATAAGTTTTGGATGACCTAGTGACACCCATTGTAATTTACCATAATTTTCAGTATCTTTTTGTCGAATAATCAAATCATTTGCATCTAATTTAAAAGCTTCTAGAAATATTGTACCAGAATCAGTCTGATAATCAACAGCTAAATCAGCCAGATCAAAAGCAATATCGTTTTGGTCTTGGATTGTTAGTTTAATCCAGATAAACAAAATGCTTATAGAAATATAAGATTTTATTAAAATCATTTTTAAGAAAAAAAATTTTTTTTTGGTGAAATTTCTTAAAAATTTCTGAAAATTTTAAACCCAAAAAAACGTCATGGCTTGTTTTCACTTGAACCAAAATCAAAATTAAAATTTTTAAAGCTCTGTTTTTTGTTTATCATCAAATTCAATGTTACAATTTATTTTCTCAACCTGTACCAGCCTGTATAATCAAAGGTTAACAAAAATAAATTTAAATAAAAATTTGATTATTTTTTTATTTTTTGAAAAATAATTCTTATTTAACTAATAAAACTACGGCACACCTTTAGTTTTGTCACCCAAAACAAAATTTTTTATTTTCAATTTTTTTTGTTAACCTTTTATAATACAGACTGATACAGGTTGTGAGATAAGTTGTATCATTGAATTTTAAGGTAAACAAAAAACAGTGCTTTTAAAAATTTAATTTTGATTTTGAATTTAGGTTCAAGTGAAAACAACTCATGACGCTTTTTTTGGGTAAAAAATTTTCAGAAATTTGTAAGAAATATCAGAGCTTTTAAATTAGAAGCTGATGATATGATTTTTCAAAAAAAAAGAGACTGAAAAACATGTTAAAAAAGATGATTATTTGAATATGAATTTAATCCTGATGATGAAGTGAAAAATTTCTTGTAAGCAAATAAAAAAAGATTTCCTTTTCTACCGTATTCTCTTGCAGAGAGACGCATGCGGCTAATCCCATCAAAACCATGTTAAAAAATTTAAGGAAAAAGGTTTTTAACATGTTTTGATGAGATTAGCGGCATGCGCCTCTCTGCAAGAGAATAAGGTATTTGATTTAGTTATAAAACTTCTTTCGATCATCAAGACCAGTTAAAGAATGTTTTGTAAATCAGGTTATATAAATAGACTAAACAGATCATATATTTTAAAGAAACACGATTATCTTCGAGTTACTTTGAACTATTGAATATATAAGAAAAAAATTCAATTTGGATTTTTAAAATTAAACTATAAGGGAAGAATATATCAGGGCTCGGCAAGATTATCAATCGTTGTTAAGTATTTTGATTAGTGATGGCACGATATTGATAAATATCGATATATCGTAACTAAATTCTGTTATCGAATATTATCGTATCGATTTTTATAATATCGATATTTTGGAGGTCAATTAAATAGCAATATTATTTAAAGTCAGCCAAAAAAAGCGCTTTTT
>NTPY01000070.1:17906-36519 GCA_002922825.1 Brachionus calyciflorus | reverse complement strand
TGAAAAGAGATAAAATTTAATTGCAAGTATAATAAAGTTTTTTTTTTAAACATTTAATTTAAAATTCAAATGAAATATTTAAAATTGAAAGATCCTTTTTAATAGTCTTCAGCAGCTATTTCAATTTTATATTAACACTCAACTTTGGTAATTTAGAAATTGTTAAACGCTAACTTTTTTAGACTTATTAAAAATTTTTCAATTGTGTTTAATAACCTAAATGCTCGATTTTAACGAATGTCGTTAAATATCGAACACTGATTTTCATAATGACATGTTGTTAAACCCGAATGCCCAGCTTTAACGAGATGTTGTTAAAGTGAGCTCAAAATTTCTAAAAACAGTTCAAAAATTAGCTCTTTTTAGACCTTAACGACATGTCCTAATGTCATTTTGAAAATCAGTGTTCGAAATTTATTAAAAATTACCTCTAATTTAGGAAAAAAATATCAATTTTAATAAATTAATGTCATATTTTAAAATAAATCAGCTATTTCAATATTTTTAAATAATGCAAAAAATAAAAAAAATGATCTATTTATTAAAAAGATTAGCAAAGCACTCAGAAATGATATTTTTTTAATTTGGGAAATAAAGTTTTGAAAGAGTTATTTTAATTTAACAATTTCATATAGTAAAAGTAATAGAACCGGTTAAGTTTGAAAAGCTAAGTTTGGAATAATTTTTTTCTTATAAAAATTCTTTTTTTTGGTATAACGTAATTTATTACTGAAGGAAACTATTACTGAGTAAAATATTATTGTTCTTATTTATCACTGAAAAGTAAAAAGGAATTTGCTACTGAATGAATACCCAGTCTCTTTAAAGTGTATTGAACATGCGTATCACATGTTATATTTCTTACAAATGGCACTAACTGAATACTTCTTGATAAATGAGGAATTTGTGGGTCCTTAATAAATTTTGATTAGAAATTAAGTTTATATTTTGATTTTCTAAAGATTTAGGCAGTTCCAAAGAATAATTCCCGATTTATTTTTTAGGAAAATATTTGGACCCTTCAACTTTTTCAACATTTTTCATATGTTAATAAAAAATATTCTCCTCTCATTTTTTCTTGAATCAATCAAATATTTTATTTTTTGATAATTGTCATTTTACAGTAAATATGTTATAGCGTTGTCATTTTATTCCGTGAGCCCGTCTATTTTTAATTAAATTAACTTGATTTATTAAAAAGCTTAAAAAAATATAAATGTCTTTAAAAAAAAAATTAATAGGATAATATAGAAATTTTTTTTAAGTTAAATAGTTAGCCCAAAATAAATCATCTCAGGCTATTCTGTATATTCACAAATTCCATTTGAAACAACTGAGCAAAGAGTTACAACTAAAAGAGAATACGGTGATGTATAATAAGCAAAACAAGACGTTGTATTTAAAAACAGAATACTAGGGCTAAAAAATGATGCATTTATTGGTTTATTATTTGTCCATGCAGAAAAATTTGTCGCTGTATATCTTGCATTAACCTATCAAAATAGAATCTTAGCTTTTATCTTAGAAAATATAATCAAAAATATTCACCCAAGTTCTTTGATTCGATGAAATTAAAGTTAAATGCTTTGAAACATTTCTAAAAAAATTGAACTCTTCTGCATCTTCAGCAATTAACAGTGTCGAGTTTAGTGAAGCGCAAAAATTAACATAGTTCTGCCAATTCTTAAGGACACTAAAACCTTGATAGCAAAAATTTTTGAAAGGAAGCCATCCATTACGACATTCAACACACTTTTTTTGAATAGTTGAATAAAAGCTAATAAAATTTGAAAAAATATTTTTTTCATAAATATATTAAAAAGATGTTTTGAAATATATTGTCTTTTCGAAGTTTACCTAAGATTTCCAGGGCATTCACCATTTAAATTAGAATAAACATCAGTTGTATCAGCGGTAATTAAAGTATGTTCATTTGTCGATTTTGTAGAACTTAAATTTTAATAATTAATTTTTTAATATAAGATTCCGTAAATTTTTTATTGAAAAATTTTTGATTTCGAAACAAAAAATTATTAAAAAATTTTATTTAAATTTTATTATTTTTTTGTTTCAAAATCAAAAATTTTCTAAAAAATCTGGATTTTAAGGCCAAATATACCTAACTTCGTATAATAGTGATTTTTCATCAAGAATTCAAATTTTGAATAATGTTGGGGCTTTTCCTATTTATTTGTCCTAACGCACCCGGGTGTTCTCATTTAATTTAAAAGCAGTTTTTTTGGTTTAAAATGTTCAATAAAAAAATATGACAATTTCAATTTTATTTTCGGAAATGGGGGGGGGTGCGTGTTTTTCAGGTATCCAATTTCTTTAATTTAAAAAAACTGCAAAAATATAAATTATAACTACTCTTAAATCAAGAAAATACCCTAAAACATTCACAATACTTTATTTGTTAGCCTTTATCGTTCCGACAGAGAAGCGACGGGAAACTACGAGTAATCTTTAATTTTGTTAATTTTATTTTTAAATTGTTTTACCGTATCCTCTTGGCTAGGACTCTAAGAAAAATGGTTAGAGTCAACATAATATGTGACCAGTTGGTCACATAACAGGCTCTTTTTTTCCATCAAAAAATCCAAAAATAATTACTTCAAGGCCGGATATTCACGAGTTATGCATGAATTCTCTTTAGTTAATTTTGGTTCCGTGCATGCTTTATTTTTCAAATAAATCAATTGTTTTCCACTTTCTTTTAAAACCATTGCATTTTCGACGTTTATCGAGGAATAAATCTCACATTTAGATTTTAAAAATCTAAATGTGAGATTTATTAACGAAACATCAGTTATGAAGTTAACGAAACATCAGTGATGTTTCGTTAACTTCATTATAGTTAAAGAATGTGCAATTTTTGGATGATAAACAAGCAATTCCGCATTTTATTTTGCTGTCAAATACTAATTCTCTGATCAAATATTTAGATTTTATTTCTTGAACTATAGTAGAATTTGCAGACTTAGAATTTCTCTATTGGAAAAATCGAACAAATTCTGGTTTAGTCAATCCGATCAATAACAAAAAGCCTATAATATTTAACATTTTGATATATTGACTGAGATTTGATGTAATTTAAATTTAATTTTAAGTCTTTTTTTATGAACAATTTAAAGAATGAGAAGTAGGAAATAAAAATTAGTATTTCATCGATAGAAAAATATTTATTAAATATTAATTCAATTTAAATAATGATAATTAAAAAAAAAGAATTTTTGACTTAAAACTAAAAATCCAGTAAAATGTTTAAGAAATTCGATACATAGCGAATAAATTGTTTATTTAAGATCTAAAACCAAAATAATGTCGAAATGAAATAAGTATTTTTTTTGCCATTTTGAGTTTAGTATTTGTCAAAATTAATTTTCATATCTAATAAAACATTCACTAGTATTTATTATACCTGTATCCAAGGATACATTAGATCAAAGAAACATGACCTAAGTTATAAATTTACTTAAATTTAATATTTCAGGGCACGAATAGAAAACTTCTTTCCTTACAAGCCAAAGAAATCTTCTAGCGTTCTTCAAGTGCCTCATTATTTTTTTGGAGCTTTTTTAAAAAAAATTATCAAAATGAGAGATGAAAAAAAAATATGACGCAGCATTCAGCATGCTGAAATAGACTATATCCAACAAGTATATAGCATTCTTTACCATAGAGTTGCACACCCAGCTGATAATCGATGTCAGCCCAAGAAGTCTTGCCGCATTTCTTCAGCAAATGCGAGAGACATTTTTCTATTTTTATAAAAATTTTTAATATTTTTAAAAAGATGAGTTTTAAAAAAATTTGATTTCTCTGAATCAATTCAAAAAAAGCGAAATTGTAATTGTTGAATCAGTTTAAAAAATCATTTTTTGAATAAAAATGAATCCTTTAAAATAACTTAATTTCTCGATTTTACGACATGCCTTAAAGCTTGGTAAGCGGATTTTACGACAGGGCTTATAACAATTGACATTTTTTCATATTAATTAATTACAATAAAAATGTGTTAACTCGAGTCATTCCTTTATTTTTTTGGATATTTATTTTATAAAAATAATAATTTTTTTTATAAATTAAAAATTGTGATATCTTTTTATTCTGAGTATTCACAAATTCCAAATGAAAGCGCCAAACAACTGGTTGCACTTAGAAGAGTATTGATATTTTGATAATAAGCAACACAAGCATTGGCAAATGGAATATCTTGAGGATTAATAAAAGATTTTTTAACTTCTGCATTGTTAACCCATCTATAACTTTTTGTTTGGTCTAAAACAGCAGCAACCTAACAAAAAAATAATTAACAATAAAATTATTTATTCTTGATAAAAAAATTTTACCCAAGTTCTCTGTTTTTTTGTCAATTTCGACAGTTCTTCAGCCTTTTTTTTGAAAAAATGAAATTTATCTTCATCCAGAGGCATGATCATTCTAGATTTTAGCAAAGAACACCAATTATTATAATCAGACCATCTTAATTGATCACTAAATACTCGATAGCATATATTCTTATAGGGTGACCATCCGTTACGACATTTCAAACACTTATTCTGATTATTTGAAAAATAGCTTATAAAAACAAATATTTTATAATTTTTTTACCAACCAAATAAAAAAAGGTTACCTTGAATTATCCTTGCAAACACATTGACCATTTATACAATTGAAATCATAAGCAGAATCAGCACGAAATTCGCTACGTGTTGATTCATTTGTAATTGTTGAAGTTATATATGTAGTGTTTTTTAAGGTTGAATTTTGCTTTTTTGACTCTGGCTCACCAAATGTATAAATATTATCAAATAAATTTAAAGCTATTTTTATGTTTTGAATTTTCTCAAAATTTAAATAAATTAAATAATTCGAATTATCTTCGGAATTATTTATAAGATCAAAATTGACACTCAGAGGAAAAAGTTGACAATTAAAATTAGAATCAATATTAATATAAAACGAAAAAATGTAGCAATTTGTAATTTTAGAACAGAATATACCACACTCTAATAGACTGTTAACCTTTAGGGTTCTAATTAGAAAATTTTCATTTTTTGTCGAAAACTTTGCCGAATTAGTAAACTTTATGAATTGCATATTTTTTGTATTACATGAAATTTTATTAACTGATAAAGCTAATAATACAAAGCTCATAAATTTAATAAGCATTTTATTTTTCCTTAAACTAGAAAATTTTTTTCCTATAAACGCCCAATACTTTTATATATTTTTTGTGTCATAGGTGTTTAATAAAAATCAAATAAAATCATGTGTAATTATTTACGACTTATAAACTTCCTTTTTTTTTTTAAATTTTCCTTTTTACGTAAAGATATCGAAAATTTCATAGAATACATCATTTTATTGAAATTTTAAGATATCAATAAGTATGAAATTGCGTAATAAACATCGAAAATTTAAGTGTATTCTTATTTCACATTTTTCTCATTAAAGATTTATTAAGAATTCTTATTTTCAAAATAAAATATTGAATTTTACTTAAAAAATAATGAAATTTTTTATTTGATTTTTTGAAAAAGTATGTCTCGTCTCTTTAAAAAATCGTGAGAAATGAAAAAAAACATGTTTCCATTAATGTCACGCGTAAAAAGCTTAATAAGACATCTAAAAAAGACTCTATTCATCTAGATATCCTCTCCCAAAAGACCTAACCTTAAAATAAATATTTTTTTCTCTTTTCTCTTCTAATTGTACAAAAGCTTTCTAATTGTAACTCTTTTTCTTAAACTAACATTCTAAAACTAAAATTCTTTGGCAAAGTAAAATTTTTGCTAGAGAATTTAAATAAGCAATTATTTGCACGCTGAATTTTTGACTCTTTAAAAATTCAGCGTGCAAATAATTGTTATTTGAATTTTTTGAGCAAAAATGAAAATTGAAAAATGGGCAAAAATTTTCTGTTAATTTTGTTAAAAATTTCATACTTTTGTTTAAAATTAATATTTTTTCATTAAAGATTTTCAAAATTTCGCTTTTAAGGTTTTTTTCTACTGGAAAAAATAGTAAAAATAAGCAAAACTTTTAACTTGTCTGTAAATCAACAAGATCAAGCGCTGTATTTTCTTCTAAGGATGAAAATTCTATTTTTTCGGTTGTCAACTTCAATGTTCATCTCATCACTGAAAAGAACTAGTCTCCATTTAGACACTGGCAATGATTTTACCAATTTTCAAAATTCTTTTCTACCTTTAACATGATTTGCAGAAAGCCTAGTAATTAATCATTTAATTGGTTGAGCAAAGGTTTTGTAACAGTCCGTCATCTGACGTGATATGACTCCATATGAATGACGTCAATTTCTAATTTCAAAACCAACGTCATTTAAAGTCATATGAGGTCATGTGATGTTTGGTATAAACAGGACCAAAAAATAAAAAATTACACCAAACCTCGTCATTTTAAGTCATTTCACCTCACATGGCGTCAGATGTGGCTTCGTAAGAATCGAAATCTGTCGCATATGACGTCATTTTGGAAAAAGTATCATATGCTCGACTGTTACAAAACCGTTGCCAGCAATGTAATTTTAGAATTTTTTAATTGGATATTTTTTTTTATAATTTTTTGAGCATAATTTTAGCGGGGACAATTTTTTATTGAGCGCATTGTTTTGTAAAAAAATTTTTATTTTTTATATTTACAAAAAAGATTATTAAAAAACATTTAACAGTTCTGAAAATTAATTTGTCACAAAAAAAATTTAGTTAATCAAATTTTGAAAATGTAATTTTTAAGCATATACATAATAAATTTGAATTTTTCAAACATTCTTTTTTTTTCTTTAACTTAAATAAAATTTTGATATTTTTTGAAACATCAATAATTTTTTTTAAACAGAGAAATGTATGACTGCTTAAATCAAGCTTCTAATTCTCATTATGATATGGTCCTTCTAACAGAGAACCATTACGATGTTAAAACGTTCTTTTTTAATACCGAACAAAGGTTTAAGTATACTCAGTCCTGCTGGCTATGAAAGCAAATGCTATTTATGTTAGCATAAATTTGATTGGCATCAAAAGATGACTTCAATATAACACTGTACTTCAGTAAAATGAAATAAACCGGGAGACAAAATACTATCCCTGTAAAATATCGTATCTCAAAATGTTACTTTTCCTATACCCGGAACAAGTTGATAAGCATCACAGAGTTCATTCCTTTTATATAAATGAACTTATATGACTAAATAATGAACAAGAAAGGCTATTAAATTTATTAATTAGTTAAAGAAATAAAGGACTTTATGATGTTCGTATTCCTTACCTCCTCATGATCAAATAAAGTCTATTAAATATGCTTCAACTTATAAAATTGATGAATTGAATGAACTCGGTCCATTTCAAGATAAAATCATGAACAATTTCAACAAAAAGTGACTTGGACCAATTGCAACCGACTCAAACATTTGCTTTCTCATGTGAAATGAAGACAGATTCAGAACAGAACCACTGTTTTATGTTTTTTACTACCAAAAAATTATGAATAATATACATAATATTTAAGATGGATTTCTAGACATTTGACATATAGACTGTACATATAAGATAGAGAAGCAGAGCTTTATATATGCGAGTAACTAGCCGTTAGATATTCTATGTCTAAGAAACATGAGGGAATGTAAATAAAGTTAATTTTCATTAGGCAGAAAATTACAGAATTTAATACCAGAAATTAGGTAGCCTCTAAAACACTAATTTGAATTTATGTTTAATAAAATATTTTGAAATGAAGATTTATAACAATTACTAAATTAGTTTACTTTAGTTGTCTTTATGCTTACACACAAAAATCTTAGCACTCAAAATAGTTTCAGTGTAAGAAAGCTATTAATGAAGGATCTCGGTCGATTTTTTACTAAAAAAAACTCTTGATATTTCTGTAAAATTTGATCTTTTTTTTTTAAATAATCGTGTTCTGGTCTAAAAATTATTTTCAATATATTTTTATCCCCAGAATTTTTTTCACCAAAAAATTTTTGGAAATTTTTTTTTTTACCAAATTTTACGTAAATTATCGGTAATATACCATAAATACCGATATTTTCCCAGAAATTACGATTATTAGATTACCGTTTTTTACGTAAAATATGGTGAATCCATCGTATCATAGCAGAACTCTATTTAATAAACAGACTTTCAAATTTTTAAAAGTGAAAACTGTATTAGGAAAACAAAAACTTACTGAAGGCATGGCCATACCCTTACTAAATTTTCTAATACAAAGTATATATACGACTCGAAAACAATTTCAAATAATCGGTTTTCCTTATTTAAAAAAAACGCTTAGAAAAAATTAGTAAAACACCGTTTTTTTACTAAAAATACGATAATAATTGAAATGGCTTTTTTTCTTGCTGTTTTTAAAAAATACTTGTAAAATTCTTGAAATTTTACGTATTAATCCCTGTTTTACCTTTTTTCTAGTGTTTTTTTTTGCGATAATTCAACGAAAACTTAAAAACTGTACAAAATACCAAAGAAACAGAGAAAAAAAGGCGTTTTTACAGTGTTTTTTTTTTCAGTTTTATTTTCCTCGAAACCCTTAAAATCGGTCCCTCGAATTAATTTTGTGTTCTAATTAATCAAATCCCAAGTCCTCCATTTAACGACACGGACCATAAGGCTACTAGTTATCGGCTATAATTTCTTAAGCTGAAAAGAAAGTATAATTTTTAAATATTATTCGTCTAGAAACTTAATTGGAATTATATCGAAAATCTATTTGATTCAATATTAACCGAACATCAAATTCGGTTAATATTGAATCAAACAGTTAATTGATTTATTTTTAGTTAATTGATTGTTTTATTTTTTCTCGAATTTTTTTTATTATAACAATAATAAGAAAGAAATTAAAAAAGAATAAAGAAAAATTGTTTCATTTTTAAATAAACTGTCAATTGATTTAAAAAAAAGAGATCGGAAACGACTTTAGAAGAATTCGTCCAATGAAATTCTTGGCTTTCGGAGCCAATCATTTTCGTTTATTTCGATCGAACGAAAAAACGTTCAGCATTCTCGAATTTTTCTATGTGCACATCTGGTTATTAGCTCGTCTCGATACTCGTTCCTCGCAAAGATTAACAATAATCGTTTTCCTTTGATAGCATTTGGATAATACCAGCCAATGCTCAAATTCTTATTACGACAGAGTGTTACTTACTCAAGATAAAATTGAATTGGAGAGTTTTTTTTACAGCACTGAGACTAATTTCAAATTTTCACAAACACATTCTGCCCAAACTAGTAAATGTAACATCTGTGAACATAAATATGATCAACACTTAAAATCGAGTTTCGTAAAAAGATGCTCTTCGTCGAAGTGCAATGAAAATGGTTCGAATATCAAGTTTCCAGCCCGATTTAAAGTATCATTTTGTTATAAAACAAATAACTATTACGTCGATAAACTGACAAATTCAGAACATATAAAAGAATCCTACCTCGTCTCAAATCAATTAGAAACTTTATAATCAATAACAGTGATGAATTTTTAGACAATTTTTTAAAGAATTTTCAAAAATTTAATGTAAAAATTATTGTATATACTTATTTTAAAAATTTTAAAAATTCAAGTAAAACTAATAACTTAAAGAAAGGGAAATAATAATGATTTTAATTTGTATTTTTCAGTTTATGTATTTTCCTTATATAATTTTATATTAATTTCTTTTTTTATCCTAATTCAGTGCAAGACTTTCTTGCATACTGGGCACTACCCTGTTGAATTTTGTAATTAAATAAATAAAATTAAATATAAATAAATTTCCAGATGAAATAGACAAAGAACATGGCATGCACTTATTTTTTAACGATGAAATTACACGACTAATCAACGAGCAAAATCGAATGATGTTGACGATGTCGGTCAAACTTAATTTAGCATACCGTTATACACTGATAATGTCGGTCCATTAACGAATATTGAGCAATTTAATAAACATTGTACTTTTGAAAATTTCATTGTTTAATCAATAATGTTAATGTTAAAGAAAGGATTGATCAAGACCTTCAACACCAAAAAAAAGAGGCAGAATACCAAAGCTATCTTTAGCTGAGACTGATAATGATAATCAAAAGAAGTACGATTTAAGATCAAGAAAAAAAAACTGATTTTTTTAAAAAAATGCGATATAATTGATTGATTGATATTCTTTTTTTTGGTATTGTGAATTTTGGTACAAAAAAATAGTACAAAAATAATCAAACTTAAAAAAAAAATGAAAAAACATCTCTGCAATAAAAAAAATGGGAAACTAAGTGCAACTTCATAAGTTGCAGCTCAAAATAAATTCTGCAAAACCTCTACAATCTGCAAAAATAAATAAATTCTTATAAAAAATTAGATTTATCAGGTGTATTTGTATGACAAAATTTTTTGATAATGAAATAAAAAAAATTATTTCAGTTTTGAATTTGAAAAGGGTCTTTTTGGATTTTTGGTTGTTAAAACCTTTTGCTACCTGGGTAAATAAAATTTAAATTTTAAAGAATAATTTTATTTAATTTTTTTTTTGCAGATTGCAGAAATTTTGCGGACTTTATTATAAGCTGCAACTATTGAAGTTGCACTTAGTTGCATATTTTTTTCATTGCAGAGATGTTTTTTTAAATTTTTTATTCAAGTTTGATTATTTCAGGTAAATTTATCAATGTCCAGTAATTTTTTTTTAGTTAGTTTTTTTTATTTTGGATTGTCCAGATTTTAGACAAGACCCATTTTTTGGAGGTTCCAAAATAATATTTATGTTTAAATATTTTAGCTTAGTCAAATACTGCTTATAAAATGAATTTAATTGTTTGAGTACTAAAAAATTTATATATTTGCGTCAAAACTATTTTCTCCACTTAAACAGATATATTTCATTTTTTCAAAATGGAAACGGTACTTTAAAAAAAATTTAATTAATTGTGTGTGAGAAAATAAAAATATTAACAAGTCCAAATTTTTAATTTTTAAAAAATTTATTTAATGAACCAAATAGAGCAGTTTTATTTTTTTTTGAAATTTGCGATTTTATTGGTCTCAGACTAGTTTCAGTGACTCTTACACTGAGGCAGCTATGTCTCATTTAGTTTCAGTGTCTACGAAGTAATTTTTAATTTACTTGATTTGCTTCTTTTCGTAGAAATAATAGTCTATCTGACAGTGCTTTAGCATTTAGGTTTTAAAAAAAGATCAAGGAATTAAAATTAAAAAAAAAATTTAGAAAATTTTGAGTGCACTGAATTAAATTCAAATAAATAAATTTATTTCAATTTAAGATAACTTCAAAAGCATTAAAAGAAAAATAATCATTATTAAAAAACTAATAAAATTTCGTCATTAACTTTTCAAAAAGGGAATTAAAATTTCTCAAAATCTTATTGATTAAAGGCGAAAACCATTTATAATTTAATAAAATTTATTAAAAATGACTTCCTTAATTCAATTTCTTTCTTTCTGGATTTTTTATGATTTTTTATTGTGCTCTGGTCAAGAAATAAATATGTTTGAATTGCTAAAAGTAAATGATTCAAGTAATTGGTCAGCAACTGATTCTTTCAAACAAAAGTATACTCTTGCTATATTTGACAATTTAACATTGATTAAATGTGCTAGCCTTTGTTCTAGAAATGAAAAGTGTTTTTCTTTTTCTTATCTAAAAGTAAAAACCGAAACAAGTTGTGAGTTGTTTTTTTCAAGTCTAAAACTAGAAACTGACCAATTGAATTTAAAAAAAAATTCAAAAATTTATCTGAAAAAAATAAATAATTTTGCCTCGACATTGGTCACTTCCTCTATGAGTTCAATCACTAGTTCTCATGAATTTTCATGTATGAACACGGTTTGTACTTGTTTTGATAATTCCAGGTATTCGAATAAAAAATAATTTTTTTTCAAAATTTTAACTAAAATTTTTTAGCTTTTATTCGAAAAATCAAAATAAATGTCTAAAATGCCGAAGTGGTTGGACTGCATACAAGAACATATGTTATCAAGCTTTTACCACAATAAGAAGATGGGCAGAGTATGTGACCTATTGTCAGTCAATTAATTCAACACTTTTTATAACAGAAGAACCAGATAAGTATGAATATTTTAAAGGTATAAAAAAAAATTTATCAGTGATTAGTGGAAATATGAGAACATGGGTAGATCTTTAATTAAAAAATTTAAAAGATTAATTTAAAAAAGCATCTTTCTCAAGGTAAATGGCCAGTATAATACACTGAATGTATTTCAATGGATGAATGGGAATTCTATTAACATGAGTTATTTTTTACCTTCAATGGCTTCTTCATCACTTGGATGCTTTGCTTACTATGTTGTACCAAGTTCTTATTTAGCTATTTTTTCTTGTACTTTATCTTCATCTGGAATATGTGAATATACGGAATAGTTTATTTTGATTTATTGGATTTAAATTTTTAATTTTTTACTTCAGTAATTCTTATTTTTTATGTGTTCAAAGTAAATTTATAAATAAAAAAAAGCTTTAGTAATTATATTTGTAAAAGTAATTTTAAGATAAATTTGTTATCCAATCAATAAATTTGAAAAGCTTATTTTAAATTTTAGTAAGTTGCTTAAATAGATTTCAAAATTTGAAAAATGTTAATTATATTCGATTAAATGTTTAAATTTTGAGTTTTTTTAAAAGCAAAAAATTAATTTAGTTAAATTGGCCATTTTTTGTCAAAAAAAATAAAACATTTTTATAAGGTAATTTTTTAAATCTTCAATAAAATAATTTAATCTATTTGAACGGTAAAATAATTCACGTCAAATATTTGGGTAATCTGTAAATCCAATATTTGACCCCTCAAATTAAGGGACTCCCACGTTATGTGACCAGCTGGTCAAGTATTTGTTGACCAGTTCAATTTCGCTCATTTGGTGACCACCAGTGGCGGTCCACCACTGGTCATGTATTTATGACCATTTCAATAAGTGACCAATTTATTTATAATTTTATAAAATCAATTGAATATGTGACCATGTTTATTCATTTTGTGACCATGTTTATTCATTTTGTGACCATGTTTACTCATTATGTGACCATTGTTGAAAAATTAAAATAAGTTTTTTTAAACGAAATAATAACCACTATTTATTTTTAATTTTTTTTTGATTATTGTAAGTAAATCATTAAAAAATATGGAAATTCACATATTTTATGTGACCAGCTGGTCACATAACGTGGGAGACCCAAAATTAATTCACGTTGAAAATATCAAGATGAATTCATGTTGACTTTATACAAGTTGAAATTATACACAACCCAAAAAAAACAAATGTAGAAAAAATATTTCTAGGATAAAATTTCAGATGCTCAAGAATTTATTAAAGCACTAATTTTTTTATTTTATTTTTTTTTTATTTATTTAAACTAAGGCTGAGGCCGGTTTCCGACCACTAACTCAACGCCCGTCAAAAAAGGTGGCGTTGTATTCAAAAAAAATAAAAATTAAAGAAACTTCTAATAAAAGAAAAAAAAATAATTGGAAAGCAAAAAATTCAGTTTTAATTTTTCTAGTTAAATACAAAGTTTAATATTGAGTATTATTTTTTAATATAAGAATTAATTTTTCTGTTAATTCTATTTGTCTTTGGTTAAATTGAGTTTTAGTTGATTCAATAGCTTCACTTACATTTGATGTAATTTGAAGTTGGAGTGCTTTAAGTGAATCAAAAATACAACCTATATTTCCACTGAGTATTTCTAGTTCAGGCTTTATTTTATTAATTGTCTCATTTTTCATTAAGTTAATTTCCGACGATACATCCTTTAGCTGTTCTCTAGACATTTTTAACAATAAATCTTGATTAACGATATTTTTTTCCACTTTTTCCATTCTCTTAAAATATTGATCGAGTTCTAAATTGATAGCGCCCTCTAAGCCTTCACCATAAAGTCGAGTTTCACCTTCTTGATCGGCGGATTTAGACTTTTTATACAATATACCATCCATGTTAGAGATGAAGTTTTCACCGATTAGGATTCTCAGGACAAACCTATTAGCGTGGAATTTTTTTTCCGAGAATTTTTTACAGTCATCGCTAAAGCACTTGTGTGAGCCAGAGCAATTAATACACTCTTCAAAATTGGAATTACAATCTTTAATTTGATGACCATGTTTTGCACACTTTAAACATTTCTGTTCACTATAACAGTCTTTTTTCTGGTGTGTCAGACTTCCACAATTGGTGAATACCTTATGATTAATTATGTGTGGTAGAACAAAGTGTCTTTTTTCACCGATAACGAGTCCATTTTTTAATAAAAAGATAAAATCTTTGAGACTTACGCATTTTGCTGATAATTTATTACATGGTTGTTTGCTATGAGTGTAGATTCTTCGAATACTGTAGAGACCATACTTTTTCATTTCCATTGCATATTGGCTGATTTTGATATTTTTCTCTACGTTTAAAACGACTATTCTTAATTGTGTTGGACTCGGGTATGTTTTAGCCCCAGTTTTGAATGAGTCTTGAGGCCATTCACCAGTAAGAGATTTAAAATCAGCATAATTATCGACCCTTATTACGAGTTTACTATGTTCTGATGACTTTGGTAATATAGGTCGGATCATTTTAGGTCCTTTTACACCAGTACATCGTCGGATTTCATCCATTCTATCATAAATATTTGTAAATTCATTTAGGTTTTTACCGAGGACCTTGACGTCATAAAAATTTCTGTGATATTTATTTATTAAAGCACTAATTAACTGTTATAGGATTCAAATATTGAGCTTGGGTCATTTGATCAAATTGTTTCCTAAGATCTAAGTAGAAAGTTCCAACAATCAGTCTATTTAGTTTATAGAAATTTTTTTAAAAAAATTTCAAATTTCAAAATAATAATTCAAAATCTTTTCCGAAATTATTATTCAAAATAACTTTTTTACATTTTGTTTTTGAATATTTAATTTTGAAAAAAAAAAATTTTTGCAAAACTAAATTTCAACGACCCTAATTTTAAGTGCTATTTTTTTGCGAAATAAATTTTTTCCAAAGTTTAAATTGCTAGAATTTGGTAATAAAGTTTATACAAGATAGAACTTTATTATGATAGAAAAGCTGTGTCCAAATCTATCATCAGGACTTTTTTTTCAAGTCAAAATAAACTTAACAATATTAATTTTCTGGTGATGGTGAGTGAATCGAAATTAACTTCACATGCCCTTTTTTCAAACCATCTCCATAAATCGAATAAATAAGTTTATATTTTATTAAGAGTAAAATTAAATCATTTTAAATAAAATTTTAGTTCCTCAATAAGATCAGGTTTAATTTTGTTTAAACTTGTTTTATTATAAAACAGACTATTATTTTTTTCCAGAATCATGATCATTCTATGTAAAAGACCATTGTTATGTTAATAAACCTTTGTAAGTTATTAAAAATGTTAATAATTTTAAAGAATTCAAAATGATAAGTTTAAGGAACCTAGGGTTGCTGAAAAAAAATTCATAAAAATATAAAATTTTAGACAAAAAAGTTATATTTTATACTTCTTTTGAAATTAATTTAGGGGATATTTTCTGTTCAGAATAATAAAATACGTTATATTTTGCTTTGTATTGACTAAAAAGTATCATTTTTATTTCAGCAACGCAACTTAAGTTTAAGGAGCAAAATTTACCCAAATCTACTTTTACTCTATTAGAGTCTACATCCCTGCCATGTTAAAAAATTAATAATTAAAAAATTAGAAGAAACCTTAATTTTAGGTAATATTCCTATTGTAAATCCCGAAAGATAATAAAATTTTAAAACCAAGCTAAAATTTACTTTTGAAACATAAAATTTTTTCACTAATCATCATGCTAAGATTATTCATAAAATTCTATTATATCCAGGAGCTAAAATTGATACATTTTTTTCCCGAAATTGGTTAACACGAGTTCATTAAATAAAAATAAGAGACTTTAAATATTTTCTATTCTCAAGAATAAAACTCAACTTGAAATCGCGAATATTTTCATATATTTAATGTAAAATAAAAGCTGCCGATGTTTTTTAACTTAACATCAAATTTTAGCCCACTGTGAAATTTAGAGTAAATTTTATATTGAAAAATCCATAAACCTCGACGAGATTGAAATTAGTTTATTAAGTCTTCAAATTTGCTAAATATTTTTTTATTAAATTTGTCACATTAAGTAGGCAGTAGATAAATATTTCAAAATCATAAAAACCTTAATATTAATATTAAAATAAAAAATAATTGAAATCAAAATTTTAATATTTTCTTAGCAGCTTGTTGAAATTTTGGAAAAATTTTAAAAACATTTAAAAATAAATATTAAAAAAAATTGATTAAATACATTTTTTCAGTCCAATTGAGCATTATTTAAACTATAATTTTCTAAAATAACAAACTAAACTAGATTTATTGAAATAAAAGAAATTTTAATTAGAAAAATGTCCATTTTTTCTTCCAAAATATTGTTAATTGTACTAATATTACACTGCAAAACTCTCCATGGCCAAAATTTTAATAATTTTAAGATTTTAAGAATAAACAATAAAAATCAATATGAAGCTTCAGAGTCATTCAGAAAAAATTATACCATTCAAACAGTTAATAGTGTTTCTTTGATTAAATGTGCTAACCTTTGTGCTCTAAAAGAAAAGTGCCTTTCTTTTTCGTTTAATACATATAACTCGATGAAAAAGTGTGAGTTTTATTCTGAGAAAGAAACTTTTGACGAGATTAAAAATTCATATTCTAAAATTTATTTGAAAAAACATGCCTCCGTAATGGATGATTACAAATCTTTTAAGGACTTAAAAAATCCGTTTTCTAAGTTTTCCGATTCTCTGAACGAATTTATTACTAGCAAATTGAGCACGAGAATGTATCGTTCAAATTATAGTGAGTTTTTAAGTACAACTGATAGCTCTGATATAAAAACATCAAATAAAGAACTAATTGGAGAAGCTCAGAAAGATTACACAACCAAGAGTTTAGAAGATGATTTGAACATTACAGAAAAAACAACTGAAGTCGATACAATAAGCGATGATATTTTAAACTTACCAAATTATCCCAACAAATTATCGAATTATGATTTCAATTATATCGATTTAATGAATGAAATTACTGAAAGTTCAGAACCAAATAAGGTTAAAGAAACCCAAAGAACTACTTTTTTAACATCTGAATATACACATTCATTTATGAGCGAAAAATTAACACAAACTGAAAATACATTATCTAATAACAATATTGACTGGCGTCCTGATGAAAAAATGTCTTTTAACTTTGATTTTATTTCATCATCAACCACATTAACAACAACATCAAGCACTACATCATCAACTACAACAGAAACAACACAATCAACCACAGCAACTACAACAGAAACAACAACAACATCAACATCAACTACAACAGAAACAACAACAACATCAACCACATCAACTACAACAGAAACAACAACATCAACCACGCCAACTACAACAGAAACAACAACACCATCAACAACATCAACTACAACAGAAACAACAACACCATCAACAAAAACAACAACAACATCAACCACATCAACTACAACAGAAACAACAACACCATCAACCACATCAACTACAACAGAAACAACAACACCATCAACCACATCAACTACAACAGAAACAACCACTCAAAGCACTACATCATTTACTTCAACATCAACCACATCAACTACAACAGAAACAACAACTCAAAGCACTACATCATTTACTACAACATCAACCACATCAACTACAACAGAAACAACCTCGAGTTCTACAAGCACAATATTACAACATACAACGACGCCTGACTTTGTTTGTAGTAATCTTTTATGTACTTGTCTGGATAGATCGAGGTATTTTTAAAATTTTATTATCAATTTTTAATAACTTTTTTTAACTTAATGTTTTACAGTAAAGCCTTGTTTATAGACTTCGGGATCTCCTTATTCTTCTGGATACCCTATTTTTTTTAAAACTAAGATACCTAGTTAGTCAATTTTAATCAAAATTTATTAAAGAACTTTATGAAACAACTCGATGATTTTTTTAAAAAAGTATAAAAGCATAAATTTTATATAATTACGTGTATACTTTTAAAATATTTATTTATCCTTTATATACTTTAACAAATTACTAATTTTTACCTTTTTTTCTATATTTCAATATTGATCGAAGTAAAACTGTCTTTAAAGGAGAATTTTACAAGTATATACCTATACTTATATAAAATTTATACATATACAGGGGTGCCTGAGGGATAGTTATCGACACATAGGGAACATATACAGAACATAGAGTCAAACTTTATAGATATATTTTATCCCTAATACCTTTGAGAATTGTAAGTCACGAATAAATCTATTTTCCATTTATGTGTCTTAAGTGTGACAACTTAAGACATTATGTATGGGGTACAGTCTAGCCTCGATTTTGTCAACGCTCAGGGTAAAATCTAAATTGTTGACAAAAACAAATATTGACAGAATCAGAAATTTGAAATTGTCAGTATGTGTTGACAAAATTGAAATTCTTAACAGCAGGGTTTTTCAAAATATGCATTAGCATATTTTTGCATATTTTTTATTTTAGCGTA
>NTPY01000660.1:0-18389 GCA_002922825.1 Brachionus calyciflorus | reverse complement strand
GATCTATTTTATTTTAAATTGAAATAAGCGATTTGATTAGTGTTAAGTGATGACCCTGGTTATGACGAAAAGTAATTTAAAAACATTATCTCATCACCGGGTCTACACTTGCCACTAATTAAGCTTTCATAATCAACTGATGATAACTTTTTATTTTTTTTTCAAATTAAAATATAAAATTGTACTCAAATAGTGAGGTGACACGCGGAGAATATAGATTAATCGAGTATCACCGGGTAACACACTCACCTTCGGAGTACAATGTTCTCATACAAATAAACCAACAACACAACAAGTCAAACAAAAGTAGACAAAAAAAATATTTTTATATTCATTGAGTAAGTGTGACTCGTGTTATGTTGATTATATTGATTCATCACCGGGTTTTCACACTTGCCAAATGAATTAAATACACACATCTAGGTAATTCAGATTATTTTTTTTTCAATTCAAACATTTTTCTTTTTTTAATTTTAAATAAAATTTTATAAAAAAAAATAATTTATTAATTTGTTATAACCTCCTAGTCTGTTGAAATTTCAACTGTATCCCCAAATATACTATAAAATATCAAAAATTGGTCTCTCAAAAGTAAATAACTTTAATCATTTTAGCCTTATTGTTGAGCCTTATTTTAGTTTTTTCAAAGCACTTTGAAATGAAGACATTGGCGATAGGTGTAATTAACATTTTTTTAAATCAAATGTCATTAATTAACATTCGCCATTTTTTTCCGGCTAAATAATTTTAACATAATTCAAGTATTCTCTCTGCCCCTATCTACAAGACCAATATTAATACATTTTTCGATTGAAAATTAATAGTAAATATAAAACTAAAGCTAAACTTGTCAAATAGTTTTGGTCCTTTATTAGCGAGTCTAGTTTGTTCAAGGATCAATAGCAATCAAAATTAAACCTTTTTTTTTAAATTGTTCTAAATGTACTATATTGAATTTGGACATTAACACGACCTTTTGTTTTCATAAAATTCGATTTTAGTTCGAAGAATTAGATTCAGTAGAAATCATTATTTAAGGCTAATAATTTTTTTTTGAATTTTCTTGGGCTATTTTGATTTAAACTTAAAAAAAAAGCTTTATTAAAAAAATAAGTTTCCATATTGTGTTAAGAGATTTAACAGTGTTTCTCTTAATTCCTTGGAAACAACCAAATCCGTTTATTTGAATTTTAAAGTTACTTATATTTTACAAGGTAGAATCTTTAAAAGTTGGAAAGCATTAAGGAAAAAATCGGATTAAAAGTACAACAGAAAGGTTGTTTAGTCTTATTAAAATATCTTAACTTATAATTAATAAATTTCTATGTAAATTTTTCTATTTCAATTTAAATCCATTGATATAGTTACCGTAATACTTACTCGAAATTAAGAACATACATACACATCAAAAAAATTCTTATAATCGAGTGAACTTAAAAAAATTAATATTAAAAAAATTGATATTAAAAAAATTGATTGAAAAGTTTCTAAAAATTGATGTATCCTGAAGAAAAATAGAATGTGATAAAAATCGAAGCTTCTCGATTTTTCTCATAAAATTCTAGAAATATTAAAATATTAAAATCTCGAATTTTCAACATATCTATTCTTTATTATTACATTTTTTACTTTACCCATTCATCACTTCTAGAATTTACTAGACTTATTTTCTAGCAAATTTTCTTTGCGTATAAATTGTCTCATTTAACGTTAAGTTTTTCAAAATAAAAAATAGATAATTACAACAAAACAAAATACTCAAGCCTAAAAAATATTTTCAAAAAAAATGTCATTAATTCCACACAGATTTCCAAGATCAATGTTTGAAATGGATTTTTGGTCAAGACCTGAACATCTTGGTCTTGGGCCATCAACTTTAGATCTTTTTGATCCATTTGACGAGCTTGATCACATGATGGCTCGTAACTTTTTATGGTTAAACAAACCAAATTTTTTAAGTGATGTTTTACCATCTGTTCCAAAAGTACCAGAGAAATATAGAATTACTGTTGATTGTAGAGGATATTCAGCTGATTCACTTAAAGTAAATGTCTCAGATGATAAACAAAAATTAATTGTCTCTGGTAGAGAAGGAGCAAATACGAATGGCGACGATGAAGACTATCATCTAAAAGAGTTTAAAAAGACTTTTAAATTACCATCAAATGCTGAAACTGATAAATTGGCTAGTTTTTTTACATCGAATGGTCAATTAGTTGTAGAGATACCATTAAAAGTAGATGATGAAAAAGTAAGACTAAACAATGAAGATCATTTTCCTAGAGTAATAGACACTGAAAATGGTGGAAAACAAGTTCAAATGAATTTTTCAGTACCAGTTAATATTGATCCATCAAAAATAAAAGTAACATGCAAAGATAGAGATGTAATTGTTCAAGCTGAAGATAAACAAGAAAGCTCTGATGGCATTTCTCAAATGAGCTATTACAGACGAACAACTTTGCCAGAGAATACTGATTTCAATTCATTAAAATGTGTTTTTGACCAAAACAAATTGTCTTTACAAGCTGATTTGAATCTTGATTTTAAGAAATCACATCGTCATGTTCCAATTGAATTGAAAAATTCCTAATCAGCCATTCAAAGTAAAAAGAATTGAGATCTAATTTTTATTACTTGTATTTAATTTTTTAAATATGATTTTAATTTTTGACTAATAAAAGTATTAAACTCATTTATCGAGCTGTTGTCTAAATTTTTGTTAGAAATATTTTTAATTTTAAAAAAGCCCAATTTTCAAATAAATTTTATTGAAAATTATATAATTTAATGTTGTCTGTAATTTGAATTTAGAATCGTTATTAAATAAAATTTAAAAAGTTTAAAATAAAATATGGTTCGATTTGAAAATAATATTAGCCACTTATAGTTTTTTGACACTTTTAAATTAGATTGAAAAGATTTTAGAACAAAAAGTTCAAATTTTTTTCTCGTTTTTTAGAGTTGCTTTTAAGCAACAAAAATGTTACAATAATTTCCAAAAAGAAAAAATTATTTTCTTTTTTGGTCAACTAAAAAATAAATTAATTTTTTTTTAATTAGTATCCATTGAAATGACATCGTTTGAATCTTTAGCATCGCGTTGAATTGATTCAAACATTGCAGCTAATTCTGGAGTAGCTCTAATATTTGCCAAAAAGTCCCTCATTAAATTATTTTTTTCAGCATCAGTTATATTCAATAAAGCTACAAAAGCTCTCAATGCTGATCTTTTAAGTTCATCTGTTTTTTCATATTCTTGTTTTACTGCATTACTTTTGACTTTTTGTAAACATGTGTTGACTAATGGTTCTATTAACCGGTCAAGTCCTTAAAAATCACAAAATAAATTTTCTTATTAATTTTTCTTAAGCTAATAAAAATATTTTTACTTTGAAGTAAAGCATTAGGACATAAAGTAGATAGACGGACAAGCATCAAATAAGTTAACATTTTAATATCATAATGGTCTTTAAGACCATCTTCAACATGATTTAAAAATTCAAAAATATCAATGCGGTCTAGACAAGAGTCCAAAAGAGTATACATAGTCTCAAAAGCAGCTTTTCTAAGATCTAAACCATCATCAACAGTGTGTTTAAACGGACCCATTTCAACTTCTCTAATAAGCTCTTTTCTGATTTTGGTCTCATTGTATAGATATTGAATTAATGAAGATGATTGAGTCTCATCAACATTCATTCCTTCTTCTTCATTAACTTTACTTGGTTTTATTAGATCTCTTACTAATGATGGTTTATTGTGAGCAGCTGAATTAAATGTAACTAGAGCCACGCGTCTCACATTTATATCTGAGTCTCTTAAAGCATTTAAGAATTTTCCTAAACAGCTCTTTAATAAACTATCGATCGGTTGAGGCTAAGTTTAAAAAAAAATCATTTAATAACTTATAAATTATTTTAATAACTGTTTTAAAATGCTGTGTTCGATTTAAAATAATAGAGTATGTCCGAGCCTCTTTAAAAAACATGAGACGTGCGTAAAACTAAATTTCTTCGAGCGTGTCACATGCAAGAAATTGAAAAAATAAGTTGTAATTTTTTCTAGACTTTTTGATATGGTCTAGTTTTGTTTAATACAAACATTCAAAAGGTGAATAAGTTAGAGGATCCAAATAATTGCATAAAAAATAAATCGAATATTATTCTTTTGAAGTTCTTTAATTTTTTTAGATCAAAATATAAACATTACTTTAAAGCTTATTCACTGAGAATCGATAGTTTTTCTCATTAATCAAGATTTATTCAGTTAGTACCATTTGCAAAAAATAGAACATCTAACATCCATGCTCAATACCCTTCAAAGAGACTGGCTGTATGAAAAGAATTAATATCGCTATAAAAATCAGAAGTGTTCTAATTTTTTGTTACAAATATCAAAACTTAAAAGTTTGAATTTGGATATTCTTCAATTATTCTCAATTTTCTGATTCAAAAAAGTAAGAGTTGTATCTTTTGAATCATTTTAAGATTATTTATTAAAACTGCATATGCAGTTTTCTTTTTACAAAATTTAATCCCCAAGGTTTAACTAATAAAATGATATTTAGAAAAAATTGGTCTTTTGGAACGGTAAATCTTAGAGAGTAAGATAAAACTTTTTAAACATTTTTAAGAATTTCACATGCTAAAATGTTTTCAAATATTTCGAAGATTTATTCAAATGATACCAAAGGATCTCAGTGGTCTAAGACTGATGGGATTTGGATTTTAAATTTGAAAGCAGATTTAGATAAGATAGGAAAATACTTACGGTACTCGCTCGTTAAGATAAATGTTCATCTTATTTTATGAAAAAAATATTTAAATTTATCTATCTGTGAAAGTGGTCTAGGATCTAAGATGGGAAATTAAATATCGAAATTTTGAATTTCGATAATTAATTTAATTGAATTTATTATCAAAGCTTTATTAGACTCAATCTTCCTGAGCTAAGAACAACCATAAGACAGAAGGGATGAGGTTGAAGAAAACATAAAAAAAGTGAAAACTAAAATTTAACACATAAAATGATTTTTCGACGATAGGGTACTCATCAAAATTTTTAAAATTTTTTTCCCAAAAAAAATTAATTTAAGTTAAATTAAATAACTTTTCACGTTAATTAATTTTTAAATTATGAGTATTTTTCCAAAATAATTTGATAATAAAGAGACTTATACGAAAATTAAAATTTTTAAATTTTATAAAATTTTAATTTTTCCTAAGTTGAAGCAATTTTAATAAATTAAAAAATAAATCTTCTTTAAAAAGGACTTTTGTTTAGAATTTTATAAATTTAAAGAAAAATTAAAATTTTTTAATGGAATTTTAGGGCCAAAAACTGTTTATGTTTTATTCACATTATTTATGTTTTTATCACTTTTTTTATGTTTTTTTCAACCTCATCCAGACAGAAGAGCTCAAGTTGATCAGATTCTATATGTAGAACTAATAGTGCAGTATAAATTTCACAACCATAATTATTCCAAAAATCAAGGGAAGAGATTCATATTTTTCAAGAAGATATTGTAGGGACGTGACATGCGTTCATGCCTTCTAATATACCAAAGTTTAAATATTTGAAAAATATTTTGAATTTTACCTGATCAGTAATTGTAAATTTAATTGCAGTAACTACAGTAGCTCTAGCTAAAGGCGACGAGCAATCCAAATAAGTTTCTAAGCTTTTAATCAGATTGTCAGGATCTAATAGGGTCAATTTACCAAGACATTCAGCAACAACGTTTCTAGTACCTTCTTCATTACATTCACAATGTTTTATCAAAATATTCCATATGCCATTAATATATGGTTTGATAGCTTGTAAGCCATTTTGTTGATTACTTTGGTAGCTTATTATTTCTTTTAAAGAGTTAAATAATAAATATTGTCTTTTTGAATTTGTGTCTATTTCGTTTAATATAAATGGTATGTATTTTTGCAAATTTCCCAAGCTCAAATAGCCCAAAGCATAAGAGGCAGCTGATTTAACTTCTTCAATTGGCGATGAAAATGAATCCAAAATAACCAGTTCTAAATCAGCATGGCTACTTAATTCACTTAAAAGAATTTAAAAATAAATATTCAAATTTCCTCAAAAAAAATTTTGACATCAATTTTAATTCTTACATGTATTTTCCAGTTTCACCAAGACATAACAAAGCTAATAATCGTACTGAATCGCGTGATTTTGGATCTTTAATATCGTTGATAAATTGTTTAATTACTAATTGACCTTCAGCTTGATTAGTTACAGTTAGAGCAGCAATGCATTTAGCAATTGAATAAAATGCTTGTTTATGAACAGCTAGATTGTTAGTGTTATCAAATGCTCCTTGACCGTTTGAAGGCTGAGCGACTAAGTTTTGTTCTCTAATAGGTCTTGTTAACATCTTTACAAAAAATAATAGCGATTTAATATGTATTTTAAAATAAGTATAAAAAAGATCAGAATATTTTATTTAGAATTCTATTTCATTTACTAAAATCTTTGATAAAATTAATTTTCAATTAGAACTTTGATTGTATTAATTTTCAAACAAAATTCTTCATTAAAAAAATCACAAAAGATCGATCCTTGGTATAAAGAAAGGTTCGATTTCGAAAAATACACTTGTTCAATAGGTTTAATTTTGAACGTATTTTGAGTTTCTTAATAACGAGTTATCAGGTTTCTTTATACCAAGGATCGGCTTTAAACCAAGATCAACCTCAAGGTTTTCATTACGAAAAAATTTACTTTTTTTGTTAAAATTAAAGGTATATTTTTATTAGGCAAAAACTTGTTTTTAAACGTCTTAAGGGGTCCTTTACTGTTTTTTTAAGTTTAGTTTAATGAAGTGGATGAAAAAATTTATCCTTTATAGTTAAAGAATATTTAAAAAATTCTCAGAATAGGTTTTTATCAAAAAATTCACAAAAAACCCAGAAGCAATTCTTAAAGCATTTCTACCGAATAAATGCCGGACCGTACCCGAACCAAACCCGTACCCCTACTCGAACCGTCCTAAAAAAAACTTTCAAAAATAAAAAACAAATTTTTTCTAGTACGGTTCGTGTACGGTACGGTTATGGACTAGTTTGGTACGGGTACGCTGTTAATTCGGTAGAAACGTTGAACTATTTTTAGATTAATATTATCACTCGTGATTGCGTTGAAATAAGTTAACGACCTGGTCTAATACGTTTAAGCATTTTTACGTAATCTTTTAAATCAAATAGGCTACAAATTCGCGTTTATTTTCCTAGATTTACGGTATTAAGATTTTCCTTAAAATATAACTATACTAAATTTACCTTCAGTAATCTTTATCTAAATTACATTTTTTCAAGTTCAGATTCAAGACGCTTGAAACAAATCTTAATAAAAAACCCAATTCATTGTCATTTTAGATTCGTTTGTCTTAAAACCTTGCTATAAAACCGAGTAGGATAATGAGACAAATAAGTGACCTCTTTAAACTCGATAAACAAGCATTTTGGAAGAAAATTAAAAGAATGCAACAAAATGGAAGAAATATTGAGATTAAAATAGAAAAATTGAAAACTCAATACGAGAAAATATTTACAACTGGAAACAAAGTGGAAACATTTAGCGACATGTGTAATGAGAGATTTGTAGCCCAATATATTCAAAAATTTAAAGGCACCAGGTTTAATCACAAAATAGATATGGAGAGGCTCATTAAAATTATAAAAGAACTTCCAAATAATAAATCATCTGGGATGAGTGGAGTTTGTTATGAAATGATTAAATACTCAGAAAATAGAAATATCTTTGAGACAATTATTAACCAGCAAGAGACACCGTATCTGTTCAATCTGTCAATGATCAAGCCATTGGTGAAAGATGCGAAGAAAACAAACTCAGACATTTCCAATTTGAGACCAGTCGCCATTTCAGACGCAATTTCGAATTTATTCGAATCTATTCTCTTGGATATGCTAAAGAGCATCACAATGACCACCCAAAACAATTTGGTTTTAAACAAAACTCATCATTCCAACACGCCATTTGGGCATTAAAACAAGCAATTGAAATTTCAAAATTCAAAGGAAAGTGGATTTACATATGCGCCATCGATGCCAGCAAAGCATTCGATAAAGTAAATCGTACCCTTCTGTGGAGAATTCTAATTGAGAAAAACTTTAGTCCTCATATAGTACTAAGTATTATAAATTATTATAAAGACTCTCTATTGTTAATAAATAATCTCAATAAATATTCGACTATATTTAAAAGCCTTGTTGGAGTTCGTCAAGATGGTAAAGTCTCACCGAAACTTTTTTCAATATTTATAGAAAAAATAATCGAAAAAATTAGCAAAAGTGATTTAGGTATAAAATTAAACAAGATAAAAATGGACATTTTAGCGTACGCTGACGATCTCCTCCTTATTAGTTCGAATAAAAAAGAACTACAAGAAATGCTTGATATTGTAACTGAAACTGGAAGAGAACTAGAAATAAAATTTAATCCTGAAAAGACCCTTTATACTGTTTTAAACAAAAAAACTATTAGAAAAAGAAATGAAAAAATATTTGATCGATGGCAGGATAAACTAACTCTGGACGAGTGCGAAATTGAAGAAGTCAATTGTATCAAGTATCTTGGTGTCGAAATAGTTATAGAGAATGACGACAAAAGACACATTGAAAAAAGCAAGCGAGCAGCCTTAACTTCCCTAGCTAGATTAAGAACTCTAGAAATTTTAACTGATAAAACGGACTCATACCTACGTGGTCATCTAAATAAAACCCATATCATGCCTGTTTTATTCTATGGTGCAGAAACCATTAAACTTACTAGACCAAAAATAATATCATTGAAAAAAATCGAAGGAAAAATTATGAGATCCATATATGGCCTACCAAAATCCTGTAGGACGCTTAATCTTAAGCTTATAAAAAACCTAAACGATACGAGTAAAAGACTCAAGCTAATACAGATAAATTTCTTTGAAAGGCTTTTAAAAAATGAGTACACCAGCGAAGTAATTAATGATTTATTGCAGAATAACGTTGAACGAGACTATATTGAGTGTATAAACGAAATATTGAGCGAGGTGACTTATGAGAGGGAGATAGGAATTATTGAAAAATGTAAATATTTTAGATACGTGCAAAATTTGGAGTTCGAAACAATTAAACAAAACAACCAATTTCTAAATAATCTCAAGGAAATTTTTAAGAAGCAAGATAAATAAAATAAGACAATAAAAATATATGACCTATTAAGATACGACAACCAGAACTACCGTGGTAGAAATGGGTTTGTCACATGACGTCATTTGACAAACCCATTTCCACCACGGTATTCCAATAACAATGTGACATCTAAATAGAAAATTTTATTTTTTAATAACTTTATTTTATTTTATACTAAAATCAATCTGTTTTTTTTCTTATTTTTTTATTTTTCTGGTTTGACAATGTTTTTTTTTCTTTTTTATTCTTTGTAATTTAAAACTCAATTTTTTTACTAATTACTTTTTTTACTTTTTATTTCAAAATTTTTATAAGATTAGCAACGTCGCCTTATTTAACGGGACGTTGATCAAGTGGTCGGTGATCGGCCTCAGCCAAAGTACAAATAAATAAATAAATAAATTTTTACTGTATTCACTTTTTTATCTAGGCTATTTTAAAACGTTATGACCTTAAGTCTATTTAGAGAATGTTTTCTTTTCAATGGGAATTATACTCAAACAAACAGATATTTAAAAAAAATTTACCAAAACAACATCTTTGTATTGGAGTCCAGGTTGTTTATGGTTAACAATGGCAGTGAAAAATTCAATAGTTGATTCTAAAGCTAATCCTTGTAGCAAAGGTGATTGTATTAGCAATAAGACCTGTTTCAAAATATTTTTAGAAACTAGAGCTGGACCATGATTTTGACATATTAAAGTTGCCAATTTCAATGCAACCTAAAAATAATTAATAATATTAGCTTTAAAGAATCAACTTAAAAATTTTTTAAAACTTACATATGAAATGTGTAAATCATTTTCGGATAAAAGAGTTGGTAATTCTACAATTACAACATTGCTCAATTCTTCAATACTAATGTACTGACCGTAATATTTATACACAGATAAAAGAGCATTAATTGACGAAAGTTTAAGTGTTCTGTAATTTTTTCTCAAGAAAGATGCTAGAAGAGGAAGTGCATCTGGAAAAATAACTTGTAAATTAACTTTTGTTTGCGATCTAAATCAAATTATTTAAAAAAATTGTGCTTATTTTCTTTTTGAGAATTCGTAATTACTCTGCAATTGTGTTAATAGCTTTTACGGCAGTCAATCTTGTTATTTCATTTTTGAGTCGTTCGACAAGTATAGGCCAACATAAGTTCAAATCATTAGAAATTAACTCACCCAAATTACAAATTATTTGAGCCCTAAATATTATAAAAACTGAGCTTCTTTTAAATTCAACTAAATCAATAACAAAACTTACATGCATACTATAGCTCTTTCTTTTACTTCCTGGTCAATATCAGTTTGCTTAAGACGAGCCAAAGTAGAAGCATAAAATTCATTCACATAATTCATACAACTTTTATTTGAATTTAATGCGCTACGTAGAATTTTAGCTAGATGCTGGCTAACTAATAAAGCATCGGAAGCAATTTTGTAGAAACTGTCTTGAATGCAATTTAAGACAGGCTATATTCAAAAAAATTATTTACTAGAAAAATAAAATAAAAAATTTCTTTCAAAAATAATTTACTTTAAGTATCAAATCAAGGTAAGGATGAAATAATTTTTCATCATGGGTCAAAATTAAATTGTTTAAAAAGTTTAGAGTATCAATTTTCATATTTGAAGTAGATAATTTGTCGCTTTAAGAAAAAAATTTAAAAACAAATTTTAAGACATTTCAAAATTTTGATTGAAATACTTAAGGGAAAAATTGACTCCTGAAATAACTACATTCAAATGATTACTCAAAGCTCCTGGATAAACATTGACTAATTGAGTCAAAAGAGCAAAGCATCCTTGGCGAGTTTTGGCATTTTTATTTTTTAATAATTTTTGAATGGCTTTCACAATTGAATTTATTTGGGATTTTAATAATTGAACTGACTTCTCTTCTGTTTCAATTTGATTTATGTCTTGAAATTGTTTGGATTTTTGAACTAGAGGTCTTGTTTGTTGTAGAATTGTAATATATACATTAAAAATATCGCCTTTTACTGTTTCTTCTCGTTCTTATATTAAACCCGTATAATAAAAAATAAATTTTTCACTATCTTTTTTTAAGAATTACCTTTGAAGCGGTTTATTAAAACTGGGGAAACTTCATTATAAAATACATATAACAATTCATGTCTAGTACTGATAATGGCGTCTAAGCATTTAGCCGCAGCTCTACGAATTCTCCAGCTAACATCATCATCATCTGAATACTCTTCTTGGTCGCTTGAAAATTTATTTTAATTTTAAAGAAAACATAATTAATTATTTAAAATTTGTTTACTCTTCGTCATCATTTTCGAATCCACCATCTTCGTCATCATTCATTTCTTCGTCATCATCATAGTTATAATTTGGATCATATGAAATGTATTTTAAACACATATCCGTTATCTTAATTCTCAAGTTTTACAAAAAAAAGATTCAAGAAATAGTAAGAAAAAATTGCTCAATTATCAAAAAAAAAGCATAACTAGATAAATAATCCAATAAGTTTAAGTCGTCTGGTTTTTATTACCCAATAGCCGAAATTTATCTAGAGTCCTAATTATTTTTAGAATTAAACGTAAAATTGATTAATAAGACTGCACATTTGCTTTATTTATTTACTCTTTTATTAAATGGTAAATTTTACTTTACCTATTTACTTAAAAAAGAAAATTAATAAGCAGCCAATCGACGAAACATATAAGTCGCTTAGATAGAACCATAACACGTTATGAACAAGATTTATTGTAATTTTGTTTTTATGCTTCCTTTTTAAGAAAACATGTAAATAATTTCATATGATTCCTTTTTTTCCGTTTCGGTCCTCAAAATTGTAACCTTAATTAATATTCTATTTATCTAAAATTGAATCAAAATTTTAAGCTACTTTAAAAAAGATTTAAAGTAGCGACTTACAATCTGTCTTTTTTATCCGGAAATCCATCGGGTATAATTTTTTTGGGATAAAATGTGTGAAGCACACTTTACATTTGTTGTAAAAAAAAATTTACTTATTTACTTTTTAAAGTTTTTAGCATCTCATAGATTAAGATCTTACTTCAGCATAGTTTCTAAAATGATAGATCACTTTTGAATTATTGAAATATTCAGTGAACTATCAAAATTTAACCGTCTCAGTCAAAAATAATAAGTGTGAATTTTAGAGTAGGCAATTTTTTCTACTTCGATGAAGTAATTTTATTTGATAAATACTTGTTTAATATAATGACTGATTTCCTTTGGACATCTACGAACAAATGATTCAAATGCTTGTAATGAATATTCGACTAATTCTTCATCTTTGCTATTACAGTAGAAAATAACTAGTGGAATAATTCTGTCCAAATTTTCTCCAATTCTATGTCCAGCTGTTCGACTTATTGAACTCAAACATTGAATATAAGTTTTAGTCAAAGAATTAGCTTGTTTTTTATTTAGTTCATTTAATAAAACTTCTAGTAGTTCAGCGAATAATACTGAATTACAACTTGCAACAAGATAACCAATGGCTAGAATGGCTCGTTTCCTAACGGCTAAGCGTTGACTGTTTAATTGAGTCTTTAAACAAGATAAAATTTGAACGTGAAAACTGACTAGACTATTGCCAAAATGATTAAGTATATCTGTCAATATATCCAATGTTTCTAATTGAACTGACAAATCTTCCTAATAAAAAAAAGAAATTAGCTTTGGTAGCCTAAATAAAATTTAAAAAATAAACTTTTTGGATTGTGTTTAAAAGTCTGCTTGTAATTTTTTTCACTATACTCGAGCTTATTTGAGATGACACATGAGGTAGCTGATTTATTACTGTCTTTAGACCTATACTAGAAATGTCTTTAAGTTGTTCCTTATCTGAAAGCATATTTGAGCATAAAGATTCAACAATTGTTTCGACTTGAAATTCTTTCACTTTGGAAACCAGCGGTCCTAAGCTTTAAAAAAATTATTTATAATATTCTTTACTAAAAAATACTTCAATAAAAATTTCACCATTTCACGGCTAAATTTTGAACTTCTCCATTTTTATCTTCAAGAAGTTTTAATAAGGTTTTCACAATCTTAAGTTAAAATTTTAGAAATTGGAATTTAAAGTTTAATTCAAAAGAAAGTACTTTTCTTTCACTGTCATCGTCAAGTTTAATAGAATCATTTTGAAGTTCAGTCATTAAATCATTTGTGGCCATAAAACGAAAATCCTTATCAACTGATGTCATCTTAGACAAACATTACTGGTTTATAGTTTAAATATTTAGAAATTTAGAATAACCAACCTTTTCAAGAAGAGTAGGTAAATTTGATATTTGGTATTGATTAGCCATTTTTGAATTGGTTCAATAAAAAATTTCAAATCTTTTAATTTTAAAATAATAAAATTGTTCTTTTTAGCAAATTTTTTTTAATTCAAAAAGGTTCCATATACAAAAAAAATTATTCTTATAATTCAAGTATATCCTTATGCTTTTTTTTTTCTAATCCAAGTTTTATTTGTTTCAGTTTTGCTTAGTGTTAAAAATAGAAAAAGCTAATACATGACAAAAATACATGCATTTTTTTATATTGAGTAAAATTATATTTTGCAATATTCAAAGATCTTTTGTGTTTAATTAGATGAGTAAAAATAGGCACATTCAAGTGGTAATCTGCAAGTTGACGTCAAACGAAATTGATGTCTTTATTTTGACGTCACAGAAATTGATGCCCCACTAAACGATGTCCAAAATGACAAAAATTAAATTGATGCTATTTATTAAATAAGAAATTGTAGTAAAGAAAATTGATGTCCATATATAAGCATTTTGAGTAATCATAGATTCGTTCGAATAAATTAACTTAATTTCAGCAAAATTTTTTTACAGATTTAAAACAAAAATTTTGAAAAGTCAAACAAAAGAATTTTGGTTAAATTAATTTTCCAGATTTTTGCTTGACTTTTCCTTTTACTCACAAAACTTTTAATCTGACCCTAATGTTTTGAACAAATTTACACACGCGATCTATTTGCCCTGTATTTTAGCTTTATTTTGATCCAACTGTTTTGATAACAATAGTCGTATCGAGCTTATAACAAATCACTTTTTTGTTTAATCACTATAAACTTTTTTATCCGATTTGCTCCAATAATTTTCTATAAATTATTTTAAGTTAAATCACCAAGTTTTAATTTCAATTAGATTTTTACGATCGATTTAAATTTACTCTAAGAATAATTTAGTTCGCAAAATTGAGAGTTCATAAAATCAAAAGGTTCAAGTTTTTTTACTTTAAAAATTCGAATAAAATCGGGGATATACTGTAATCATAATCAATAGTTTTGATTACATGAATTTAGATTAAAATGTGTAAATTATAAAACAGAATGCTAGAAAATGGCTTTTGATTCGATCTTTTAAAAATTACAACTTTTCCACGAAATATAAAAAAAATTTATTAAAAAATTTGTTAGGCGAAATGTCCGTTTTTTTCTGATAAAGTCCTAAGTTTGGTTTGGTTCCTTAATAAAATTTACCTTAATCTTAACGTTCACCAAACCATAAACCCTAGTTTTATTTTCGGCGTTTTCGATATCTGATTGCTCCCCGTAATTATGAAAAGTTTTATAGAGAATAAACCCATCTTCAATATGTAATTTTAGTATTTTGAACTTTTTTTTACTTAAATGAGTTGAAAGGTTTTTAGTAAACTAAGGTTTATCGTTAGGGGAACCTTAACATCAAATTATTCTTAAAGCGAAATAAGCGTCTAAATATTTTATTAATAAATAGCCAATACATGAAAAGTTAATAAATCGGCAAGATTTGTTCATAAAGTTGGTTTTACACAGCATTACTATTTTTGATTTAGGCTAAATCAATGGGTAGATCTTTAGGTTAATTAAGTTAGTTAGAGAGTATTTGAAAAAATTTGATTTTTTTATTGAGAAAAAAAACAAATAGATATTATAAATCAACTTTTCCTCCGGATAGACCTGGACCACGTTTCTTTTTTTCTTTTTTCTTTTTAATTTGAGGTTCTGGTTGAGAATCTTCAACAACCTTGTTTAAATCAATTTTTTTAAGAATAAATATTTTTTAATATTGTTTAATTAAGATTTTACTTTTTTTTGGCTGTATGGATTAGCGAAATCTGCTTCTTTATCTATAATATTCAATTCTTGGCTCATCTAGTTATTAGCGAAAACAATTTAGGAATTTGATTTGATTTTTATTTAATTTTTTTTTCAAATATACCAAGTTTATAGCTTTTCCAGTCTGTTCATCAATTAAGCCTGTTTGTAAAGTCACTCCTATAGCTGCTTCTAAAGTAAATTGCCAGTTTTTATTCTTGTCATAAACTTTATGAAAATATTTTGGAAAGTGAAGAGACAAGTCAGCAACAAAGGCTGTATTTTCAATTACAGATGAGACATCTTGTTAAAACAAAAATTAAAATGAGTTTTTTTTTTGAAGAAATCTTGTTTAAGTTCTAACCAGATATGGTGCTTTGATCTAATTTTAGACTTTCAGATTTCCCATCTGATTTTTTAGCCAATGTTTCAAGTGAATTTTTCAAAGTATCGAATAATTTATTTAAAACAAGTTTTAACATTTCTTTTTCTTTCTTTTTGTCTCCAAGTTCAAGTATTCTTTTTACGGCATCTTGTTGAGTTTTTCTTTTATTTATGAGCATTTTGACATCTTAAAATAATTGCTGTCAAAAATTTATTAGAATAAATTTATAGAAATCTTACACAAATTTTTAAATTCTTCGGCATTTTTTGGTTTCTCATTTTGTAGATCTAATTGTTCTTGTTCTTCACATTTTATCCCAACACAGCTCATTAAAAATACAAATCCAATTAGAGTAATAAAAAACGAAATATTTGTCATTCTAAATCTAAATTTTGGATTTTTTGTCAAGGAACCAAATTTCCATTTAATATTTTATTTCCAATAGCAAAAATTGTGATTTTTAAGTTAAAATTGGAAAATAGCTTATACCTATACAGCCAGTTAAAAAAAATAATAAATTTTATCAAAGGAAATTTATATTTTATGTTTGTTAACTACATAAACAAACTTGTCTTGATTTTTTTTTATAAATTAAATTTTATTTTTTTGACTTAAATTTTCTTCTATTTTTAGTTATTATTATTTGAGCTAATACAGTATTTTTATATAGAAAAATCATTAAAGAAAGTCTTTTGACCAAAAGTATAAAAAGTACTTAGAAACTTTTCCGAAATAACAATTAATTTCAAATAATTTTTATTTTAAATACTTGAGATCATTATTTTGAAACTTTACGTAAAAAGTATTAAAGTTTTCTTAAATAATGCAATAAATAAATATCGAAAGCAAAGTATTGTACTATTGGCAGTCCTAAGAATATCGAGGCATATGAACATGTCAAATTTTAAAAATAGACAATGACATGGATTGCTTAAAGTAAGAAGTCTTTCTAAGAAAGGGTTCCTGTAAAATTTAATACAGAGCTGCTATGATACGAAGAATTCGCCATATTTTACGTAAACTATGGTAAATTCACGATATTTTACCAATAATTTACGTAAAATTTTGTTTAAAAAAATTTCAAAAATTTTTTTCGAGGAAAAAAATTTTGGAGATAAAAATATTTTGAAAATAATTTTTAGATAGAAAACAGATTAATTTGAAAAAAAATAGAGATCGAAGTTCCAATTAATCTCAAGAGTGTTTTTTTAGGAAAAAAATTACGATTTTTAGATTACCATTTTTTAAGTAAAATAAAGTGAATTGTTCGTATCATAGCGACACTGTAATGTATATTTTTCTGAAATATTCATTTACTTGCTAAAAAGGGTCATTTTTGATGTGTTCTTTCCTATGTTCTATCCGATTCGCAAATTTATGCCTTGCCACAAAACTTTAGTTTAATAATCTACAGTGCTGGCAAAGGTTTTGTAACAGTCCGTCATCTGACGTCATATGATGCTTTTCCCAAAATGACGTCATATTTCATTACCGTCTAAATACAAAGAAGAGGATAATTTTATTGATAAAAAAATTTTAGAAAAACTTGGTTAAAAAATAACCAATTTTAGCTGTTTCAGTGGTTTCGGCTCATTTTTGAACCGATTTTAGAATTTAACGTAAAAAAATCATGTCAGTAAAAAATGATTTTTATTGACCCATCTCTGTCGGCAACAGAATATTGGGTCATTTTTAACCCAGTTTTCGACGGATAAGAAAATTTGGTAGTAAAATTAGGTATATTTTTTTGGATTTGTCATTTTATATGGAGCTTGGTTTAGATTATGGTTAAAAGACACTTTTTATCATTTTCAAAAATATATGAAAATTTGAACGTGAAATGTGTATTTTGAAAAAAAATGTGAAAAAGTAGCTTGGAAATCTTTTTATAGAGCCAACTTCATAAATTTTAAGTTTTCAAAACAATTTAAACCCGGACTATTAGCTGGTTCATCTCGTCACTAAATTTTATCTAGCTCCATGATTTTACTTTCAAGCAGAAATCCCTTCTTGCTTTATTATGTGCTTTTGATAAGCGAGGTTTTTGAACAGCATTTTTTCATTCTACTTTTTTGCTAGTAATCTTCTCCTTACCAAAAAAGCCGATGCTTTTTTTCATTTTGATATTTTTTTGTAATTTGCAAGGCCGTGTGATGATGATGACGTTCTATTTTTTTTTTACCATAAAGGGCACGATCATCGAGGACAGTGGAAATTTTAGTCCTTCCAGATCTCCGACCAACGTATGATTTTGATTGTAAGTATCTATCAATTATTTTTTCATTGTTTCGTCCTTTTTAACTCAATTCCTATCTGATAATATGATTTTCCTTGTTTGATAAGTAAAAGAGCTTCAATTCTTTCCTCTTTTGATATTGGGCGTCTTTTAACGGTTTCAATAGTCATTTCGGGTTAGTAAGTTGTTTAGTTATTTTTAAAATTTTTCAAAAAAAGTTTTTTTAAAAGTTATAGAGATTGTACAAGTCGGTTGATATAAAAAGAGAATAAGTTTTATCCGTTTCTTAATTCTTATTCTTGGATTGTTAAATTGAAATTTAAATTAACCGGCTAATCGATTGAAATTCTTGGCAAATTTTTTATTTTTAAATACTTCGATCGAAAAGTTTCCCAGAAAAAAAATTTAGTTCAAAACGACAATTCTGAATAATTGTATTTAAATTCAAAGTAAAACTAAATTAAAAATAGTA
>NTPY01000504.1:17460-50670 GCA_002922825.1 Brachionus calyciflorus | reverse complement strand
GTGGTTAAGTTATGTAATTTAATTTTTAAATTTTTATAATTAATTAAAGTTGGTTAGTTTTTTAACATAGAAGTTGGATTTATCTGTTAAGGAACTCTTTAAAAATTATATCAAGATATTTTTTTTAAATGTGACGAAATTATTTTGAAATTTTTTTTAGTTTTCGACGATGCACAATTATTAATAATTGTACAATTGTAAATGATGGAAATCATTCTATAGATATTTTGTTACCAATAAACCTGGCCTAAAATATGTGACCAGGACTGATTAATGAGATAAGATGTTAACAAGAGTATGTCACATGATATTTTTTTAATGTAATTAAAATTTTAGTGAATGATAAAGATAATTTAAAAGATATGAAATAATCCCTAAAACTGAAATACTTAGGAGCACATTGCTTTAGAATATAATTTTTAACTTTTTTAGCTCAAGTATAATTTTTCAGAAAAAATAATAAATACCTGAGTTCATATTGTGAGCGGTCCAAAATTGATGGAAACTAGCTTCACGACAATTAACCATCAATTGCTCATACAACTTTGAATAGCTTTTATTTTTTATTAAAATTCTATCAAACATTTGAGCAAAAATGAGAAATTTTCCATTCATTTGCCTAGCCAACAAGTACAAAGTCTCCAATGTTAAAACACCTAAATCAGTTGTATTAGTTAGCTTTTCATTAGTTAAATTATTTGAACCTGAATTCGAATTGGTAAAAAGCAAATAGGTAATAGACAATATTGGCGGTGTAGCAAGATAATTATCAAATTGACCAATAGTCTGAACTTGAGGAGGTGGTGGTAGATTTGAAATATTTTGAGTTAATAGAGTATTACTAGACAAGACTGTATTACTGGGCATTGGCAACTCACCAGATGATTCCTCTAAAATTTTAGTAAAACTTTGAAATAAAACAGCACAATTATCACTCAGGCTTATCTGTTTTGCAAAATTGTATATAGTAAACATTATATCTGTTTTAACATTATATTGAATCATGTCTTTACTGGTTAAATAATCAGCAAATTGATTAAGTACTAAATGAATATAATCGTCTAGACAACAAGTTAACGATCTAAGTAAACGAAGAAGTTTTGATGTGTTTGCCGAAGGACTGTCGCTAATTTCTTTTTGTAGTTGTTTTAGTATTAAAGGTAAAATTTGCGGTAAATAGCGCTTGAATTCAATGTCCATTACATTAGCTATCGATTGAACTAAATCGATTAAAGCAACGACCATTTTTATTTGTTTATCGCCTGTTTGATTCCAATAGTATTCTATGGTATTTAGAATTCTATTCAAATATGGCTCGATGTGCTTTCGAATATAATTTACTAAAATCCCTAATTGGACTATTAAGTCTATGACTAAATTATCATTCATTGTTTTTATCAAATCTAAAAATGGTGGGATTACTAGTTCGACATAATTTACACAACGGGTATCTAAGGTTCTCATGGCAAATACTAAAGCTTGTATAGCATCTTTTCTAACGCCAATGCTAACAGAATTTTTTATTGTTTTCATCATTAGATGAATGGCTAATGCAGGATAGTATTCATCTAATGAGCCATTTGCATTCATTGATATTAGCATTTCGATTGGATCTAATGAGGTCTGCTCAGCTATATTTAAATTTGCTGCTATAGCCTCTGCTTGTGCTGCTGCCGTTTGACCTGGTGGCAAATAGACTAAAACATTTACATCCTTAATTTTCAAATAGATAAATTTTACAAACTTTTGCATGTCATAAGAAAGTCTAGCGTAATTTTTTTATTAAATCGAAAAAAATGATCGATATCATTATTTGATATTTTTTTTCGATTTAATAAAAAAAATTTCGCTAGAAAATTATTTCGACGGAGAATCGAAATATCGATAAGCTATCGAAAAATAAATCTTTTTTTCGAAAGTGTTCATTTCTTTAAAAAAAGTTAAAATTTTATAGAATTCAAAATAAGTCGATTTTATCGAATAAGCCTTAATCGATAATCAACCTTAATTTTGACCCATAAGAAAAACACGTTCTTTTTTAGAGTTTTTTTAACACAGCATGATTTTTTTTCAACATTTTTTTTTTATTTATGTTTTAGAGTTTTTTTCAGCGTAAAAAAAAATAAATTAGAAAAATTCACAATGAGGTCTGCACTTTTTAGCTAATAGTCTATCCCAAATCCTAAAAACTTAATATGTCCTCTGAATTTTTATAAGATAGCGTATCAATCTTTATTGAACTCGGTTACAATGTTGGTGGATTTTTTTCAAAATTACGTAAAACGTATTAAATCTTTATTATCTATAAAATGACTTATAAATATTACACTGATAATAAATGAGTAGGGATGAAACAAAGATAAACTAAATCAGTAAGTTAATGAATGGAAGTTATGATCTAAAGGATTTGTGCTAAAAATCAAGCATGAATTCGTCATTTGCTTAAGTTCACAAACAAAACCTATTTATCTTCTTTTATTTTTAGAAGACAAGTATAAATTATTTTAACCAACCTGATTAATTCAGACTTAATTCTTATAGAACATAAGTTCAATTCTCTTACCAATTTTTAGTAAAGTTGTAAATCTAAAAAATCTAATTGAAAAAAAACTTGCCATATGTATTGTTCTTTTATATATTAGAATAGACGTCTCAAGCTGATAAAGAATCTTTAGGCGAATACTTTAGAGAATAAAATTTAAAAATAAACTTACGATGCCTTGATCTTGATTCTTTGATGCTAATAACATTTGATGTTGTTCTCTAGCCGCTGTACTAGCAGCAAGTGCCAAATCTACTTGTTTGCTTTTAAGTAATGTTTTCTTGTATTCAAAAGGATCAATAGCACCTAAAAGACCCAATATTCGAATAGTCTCATGTCGAATTTGAGTCGATGTTTCCGTTTGTAAAAATCCTAACAATATTTCTAATAAATTTGGATACTTTTTATAAGGCTCAATAACATAACCAGTATTAGCTACAATTTGACCCAAAGCCCACAAAGAAGTATGTTTCAATTGTATATAATAAAAATCCTGCATGGACTCTATTAAAAATGGTATAACTGTATCGAAATGTTGAATAGTCTCAGCACCACTTTGCGATGCCAATTGGCCAACTACAGTTACTATACTAGATGCAAAAGGGACATCGTGTCGGTACTCACATAATTTTGAATTTAGGACATCAAGCAATCTTTTTGCGTATAAATTAACCAATCTTGGTGCATGTGACAATAAATGTCCAATAAGTCGAACTGATTTCTCTCGTTGGCCAATATCGGAATAAATATCAACTTCAGTAATTAATTGAGTTAATATTTTTCTAATAAATGGGAGTATGTAAGCTGAATTGGACGCACTAAGACGACTTATCATTGAAGCACTTAATTCTCTTAACTCAGCTCGTTCATCTCGAATACACATGAATAAAATGTTAAGATTTTCTGGCAATGAAACAAACATGTTGAATCGATGGTCATTGTCTAATGAGTTTAATACGTGATAACGAACATCTGGTTCGTAATCAGTGATTGAACTAATTAGAAGTTTTCTGAGTGCGCATGAAATTATTGATATTAATGAACGGCTATCTTGTGAATTTAAGGCGTCTATTAAGCGGCTTAATAGGCTTGTCGTTGTTAAAACAGCTTCTATCTTGACTAAACGAGTCTCGTGTTGAAGATAAAAATCAACACAATACCTTAAAATTATTAAATAATTAATTTTTCTCAAGATTTCTCTACTAATATTTTTCCCTATTACTAATATTATATAGAAAAAAAGTTCAATTTGAAATATCTTTTAACATGTTATCGATGGGAAGTTTCCTATATTTAATTAACCCAGTTTTTAACGTTAATCAAGCACTAATTTTATCGTTTCAAATTTTTTCAGAAACAGCAAATTCTAAACAACAACAAAAAATATGATATTGGCCGAGATCTCTTTGAAATCTACAACCTACCACTTTTTTAGAGGATTTTTCTTAAAAGAGCTTATGTGCGATTTTCTATTCGTTATAGAATAAAATTCTCTTTCTTATGTTATTAAAAATTAAACTCATATAACTAATACCGTATTTAAAATTTAATTAAACCGGATTTGAAATCGAGTTTTAAACTCGATTTAAGTTGGTTTTATACAAAAAACCGAGTGATTCTCACTATTTATTATATGAAAATCCGAATACGTAATTTTCGACATTTTTTTTCATCCTAAAATAGCATTTAATTAAAATTACCTTAAAAACATAATAATATAAATTGGTGAAAACTCAAAAGCACGTAGAGTTTGTAGCGCTTGAATAATTGACTCAATATCATTTTGTATTGGTACAGCTTCATGAGTGCTTAGATTCCTGCTATGTGTCTTATTAGGAATAGCACCTCCATTTAACTGAGGTTGATTTGGAGTTATCAAAGAATATAAATTATTAGTTTGACTCAGATGATTTGCCGATATTGATATTGATTGTATTATTTGAGCTAATTGTCGTCCAGTTAAAATTTGTGCCAATATTTTCAATAAATTTTCGTGAATTGACGCCTTTAACTCTGAAATATGAGCTGATATTTCATTTAAAAAATATCTCATTGTGTATGTGACTCCACCAGAGCACAACATTAAAGGTTCTAATAAGGCTTTTATAGACTCGATTACATTCAGCCAAAAATCTTGTTTCAGTTTGTCATTTTCAATTGATTGTTTATGAAGCATACAATTATTAGCAAACATGGCAATGCAAGCCATTATTGAATTAAGCTCATTTATTTGTGCCTCTTTTTCAGTGTACAATTTTTTCTTTTGAATTTCGCGTGTTTTCAAAAGTGAACTATTTCGAAATAATTGAATAAATCGTTTAGAATAATTAATAAAGTCTAAACTTGAGTTTTTTAAAGCTAAGGACATGAAACCAACACAAAAAATAATTTCACTTTTGAGTGTACCGAGACAAAAATTTAATTTCGGAGTGATTATGTTGTTATTAGTTTGAGAAGTTGTTTGAGTTGGAGTAATTGGTTGTCTCGAAATAGCCGTGCCTCTTGCTACACTTACAATAGGACTGAAGAAACCACTTGAGACTGAACTAGTAGGCGTTTGTGGAGAAGTAACATTATTATTTGTAGACGAAAAAAAATTGGTCATTGCATTTAAATCATCCAAAAAGGTAAGTGCCTCTTTTAATGTCTTAGTATTAAATCTATAAGGATCAAAGCTAGCAAATCTAGGTAAAATATCAAGTGTAGCTTCTATTATAGACCTATAGGTAATTTGAATCGATTGACTTTGTGGATTCATTAATCCATTCGTATTCAAATTCGAAATGTTTAAAATGTATTTCATCAAACTATGTATAATGTCTTTAATTCGTTTGTAGTTCGAGCTAATTAGGTCTTTACAAGTCTTAAATTCAGATGTGACGTTAATTTTTTCACTTTTGAATAAAAATAGAAATGGATCGTTTGTGTGTAAAGGATCGAAACAGTTGTGTGGTAAAAGTTTCTGTAAATTAATAGCATGCATTTCTTCGCATGTTTTAGCTGTATTTTCAATTAGATTTCCTAAAATAAAAATTTTTAAATATAAAATTTTTCTAAACAAAACGAAAGATTTGTCTTAATTTAGATTACAGTGAATTCTCGATTATCGAGACTCGTTTGGGAAACAAAAAAACGAGTCTCGATAATTTTGTCTCTTTAATCAATTTTCGGGACTTTGTGATATTTAGAAAAAAGTCTCGAAAAAATGAAAATTTCATTTTAAAAATTAAACAAAAAAATATTTTAGCATCAAAATTGAAAATTGAAGACTTAATTTCGAAGATTAAATTCTCTCGGATTTTCGAATTTTATTTTTATAATATGAAAAGTCCTTTCATCATTTTAATTAATTATTTTTACAATTGATTTTAACAAAAATCAAAATTTAACGGAAACAGATTTATTGTTATGTCCTTTTTTTGTAAGAAAATAACATGTAATTAATAATTAAGTATGAAAATAAAAAAAGAAATTTTGAAAAAAAGAAAAGTATAAGATGGTTGATAGAATAATTGATAAATTAATTCATAATATAATTGCTTAGATAATAAAAAAAATTAAGTCTCGAAAAAAAAGTAAAATTTACATTGATGTGTTTCAATTTAACTAAGAAAAAGGTCTCGATAATAAAAAAATTATCGAGACTCTAGTCTCTATAATCGAATTTTTTTTACATGTAAAAGGTTTAGAAAAATTCGGGAAACAAAAATTTGCTAAAAAAGTCTCGAATCTCGATAATCGTGGGTCTCGATAATCGAGAATTCACTGTATAGTATTAAAATTCTTTTAGATGGAACATATTTTTTTTCTTCCTAAATCACAAAATGTAATTTGTTTTTTGCTTTTTTTTACAGAAATGTCTCAACAAAAGCATCACATCTTCCTTTAAAAGGCTTGAAAATAACAAGCGACTTATAGAAAAGTACAAAAAAACTAGTAAACAAATTTATAATTTTATTCTTCTAATGTTACAGTCTGTTCTCGATTTTGTGTTACCCAATTTTGTGACATTTTGAGAAGTGACAGGAATTTTAAATAACGCACGTTAAGTATTGCATTTTACATTATTAAGTTACTCGAAGTTGTGACTTTTTATTTTGAGACATTTCATAGACCTATAGGTAATTTGAATCAATTTTGTGTCAGGTAAAAAGACAAAAAATTGGTTTTCGTCTATTGAAAAAAGCATTATGATAATACTTGATTTTGTGTCAATTTATTTTTAAATACATGAAAATTATGTAAAATTTTAAATTTTTGACCTTTGTCATTAATCTTATAATAAAAATGATAATATTAATATTTATTCAATTAATAAACATTTTGAAAAAAAAGACTAAAATATTAAAATTCGATCAAAAAGTCGTTAGGATTAAAAAATAGCCACGCTTTAAAAAAAAAAGTGCTAATTTGTAATATTTGTTAAAAAAATGAATGTAATTTGATTTTGTGGCACAAATGTCACAAAACCAAATTTGTGACTTTTTAATTTTGTGACATGTTTTTATAGTTACGCAGAGCTGTCACAAAATCGAGAACAGACTGTATTTGTTTTTCGATCATAGAAAAGACTAAAAATGCGTTATCACTCGATAAGTACAAGTCTGTTTAAAACGTTGTTTAAGAGAGTCTTAAGAGATTTTAAACAGTCAAAAAGCAATGCTTAAAATTTGTTTAAGACAATTTTTTTGCTTAAGCAAAAAACTGCTTAGGACCCTCTTAAGATTTGTCAAATTATTTCAGAGATGTACTGTAGAAGTTATAGCTTTATCATTCATAAAATTTAAGTGTCAGTCGACTGTGGAAAAAAATTTTGTTTTTTATTAATTGTCTTGAAAATCTTGAAAGTCGACCACAATAGATTTTTTTTCCACAAGACAACTTTAATGGTCGACTTGAGAAAAATTAGTCGATTACACTCGAATTTGTGATTTACAATTCGATTTTCATCTACAAAAAACTAGATAACTCTTGCAGGAAGGTATAGACAACCAGGCCCTTTTTCGCCATTTTATAATTCTTTGATCATAAAAGACAATTTTATCACTTTAAAGACTAAACCTAACCCCAGAGTTGGTCAAAAGTCGAAAAAAAAGTCAAAAAGTCGCAAAAGTCAAGTCAAAGTTTAACTTTTACTTACATAAATAAATTTTGGAAAGTAAAAGTCTGACTTTGACTTTAAAAAATGCTTTCAACCAAAGTCAAGTCTGACTTTAACTTCACGGTATTAGGTTTCTAAAGTTCAAGTATGACTTTGACTTTGAAAATAAAATTTGAAAAAGTCAAGTCCGACTTAGATTTCTAGAAAATTGTTTGTCAAAGTCAGAATAAAAAGGGTCCTTTTTTCACTTTTTTGAACCTATAGAGGTCATCTTTTTAAATATAAGAACAAAAAAGCGTAAAAGGGTACAAATAAGTTTAAAATCAGTTAATATTTTTTTAAATTTTTTATCAAAAAAGGGCTTAGAACCTTTATTATCGGTTGTCTATCGATGCTTGCAGGAGTTTTAAAGAGATTTTAACTCTTCAAACAGTCAGCGTAAAATAAAAAATTTCAAAGAAAATTTTGAAATTTACGAAGAGAAATCTTATTTTAAATAGAAAAAAGTTTTAAATTAAATTACCTATAGTAGATACACTTGATGTTGAATTATTCACTGAAACATTTAAATTATAAGCATGTTGAATTTGTTGATAATATAAATTATAAGTAGAAAGGTAATTTTGGGTTTTTTTCTCATATTCAAAATTAGAAAATTTAAATATTTCTAATAAAACTTGTAAATAACCATGTATACGATCTTCTCGCGTCGATTGAAATTGCTCTTGAACTGAGCTTTTCGACTGTCTACTTGTATTTTGTTCATTTAAAAGTTTTTCCAATTCGTAAATACTCTCTTCGACACAATTTATAAATTTGGTCAAGCTATTGTCCTCGCAGCTAAAACTTTTATTCTGAATTGGATTATCTTGTTGAGAAATGGACGAGCTTAAACTAGAACTAGTTGAAGATCTTCTCAATCTACTTGAACTAGTTGGTTGATTCATTGATTGATGAGCCAAATAATTATTTTGAATTGTTGTTTCTCTATTTAAACATATTATTAAGCCTAAGCGAAATAGCTCGATTGCCTCATGTCTCAGTTGTGGACTATGATCACATATTGGTACGAGAATATTTTCAAAAAATATAGTTGAACTCAAAAACAATCGTGGATGGTAGGCTAAGGAAAGTTCTCTTACTAATAATATAGCCTGATATCTTTTCGATTCACTTTCATTTCTTAAATTTTCTAAGCCTGATTTAAACTCAACGTCACATTCAACACCGGCTTGAACGTATTTACCCATAGCACGTGAAGCCATGTGTATAACCGTTTGATCGGAACATGCTAATAAATTACGTAACCATCGGAAAAGACTAGTCTGATGCTTTTTGCGTACTTTGACATTGATATTATCTAAATTAATTATTGAGGTAATTATATAGATACAAGCTTGTTTATCACTAAGATTCTGATTATTCTCATTGGCTAATTCACGAATTGATGGAATCAGATTGTCCACAAAACTCGTCTCATCATCTCGTTTAACTTGTTTTAATTCATTTAACAAAAAGGCATAAAAATCTTTAGCTGCTTTGAGTTGTGTTTTATGATCTTTTGATTTCAATGAATTTATATACTGATTATAGTTAATATCAGCTAGACCATTTTTGGGGTCTTTTGACATGCTTTAAAAAAAATTCAATTTATTAAGGTTTGCTTATGAAAAATTAATAATGATAAGGTATAAAATTCGAAAAGGTAAATCTAATTTTTTTAAATTTAAGAATAATATATATATTTTTTATACAAAAGCCTATTGGAAATAATATTTAAAATTCTTAATTTGGGTTGTAAACGAATCAAATAATTTAAATAGAACTCAAAAGTATTTCGGGCTTAAAGTCCTTTACTTCAAAATTCAATTGTAAATTGACGAATTATAAATAAAAGTCGCGCTTAAAACAAATTTTACGTGGTTTTATTTGGTATCCAGAATGGATTACGAGGGCAGTAATTTACCGGTGCGAAATCCTGGTTTAATGCAATCGATTCTAAAAAAATAAGTTTTCAGAAAAAACCAGCCTGTCAATTCTAATTATATGCTAAAATTCTCTTAAAAACTGAAATAATTTAAATCTTTAAAACAAAGCATTTTTTTTATACTAAAAACTAATTTGCAATTTAACCTAATTAAGTCTTAAATAGGACATGGGAGGAAACAAACTGTGACGACAGTTTATGATAACAAAAATTTTTTATAATTTTGGCTCGAACAATAATTTGCTTCTACTAAATCAATCAGAAGGTTGCTAATTTTAGGATTTCTAAGAGAAACTTTCAACTTAATTTCTTTAAAAATTTTCTAAAAAACATAAATTATTTAAACTTTTTGTTAATAGTCTAGTCACATTTTAATACATAATACTTCTTGATAAAATTGTGAAATTATTTAATTTTTTATTCGCAATAAATAAAACGTTAAATATTAGGTTACTAGGAAAATTACTCACTTTTCGTTTTTAGAAAACCACTCGAAATTTTGCCCATTTTAGAGAGAAAAAATTAAGCAAATAGATAGACTTTAGACTTTTAAATTTAATATGTATTCGATCAAACTGGTTTTTTAAACCCTTCAATCTTTTACACATTTTATTTACTAAATTTTTGGGTCTTGCCTGTTATGTGACCGGATACCTCTTGTCGGTTTGGTGAACAGAATTTTTTTTTCGAATAACATAAATTTGGGTCACTTATTATGTGGTCAAGAAAAAATTTTTATAATAAAAAAAAATTTTGGTGACCCAAAAAAAATTTGAATTTTAATAATTAATTATTTAAATCTTTATTATCAAAGTCAAAACTAAATCAATATATCAAGAAATCAAAATATTATATAGAGGAAAAATTACGTTTATAAAGAATTTTATATTTTTTTATCATAAAAAAAATTTAAAACTTACGTTTGGTTGGTTTTCATACTTTTCATTTTAACGTTTTCAAAATAAAATACTCAAATGGCGGCTCAAACAAAAACCAGATTTAGAAAAAAACAAACAAAATATATCAAAAATGTTTACATCAATTTTTTTTTCAGATTTGGATTCGCTTGATAAAAAAAGTTTGTCTATTGATTTTATTAAATAATATTAAAATATTCAAAAGCTAAAAATAAAATCAACCGATTAGTTTTAGAGAAAAAAAGCTAAATTTAAAAAATTAAGTTGATTAAAATAAATTTTAAGTTTTTTTCCAATTGTAACCATTTAATGGAATTGACAAAATGTTTTTTATGATTTAAAAATTATTTAAAAATATTAAAAAGATCAAAGTCCAAGAGAACTTAAAAAGAAAACAAAAATGGAACTCCTTTCTTCAAGTCTTATGAAATTTTAATTAAGTTAAATAATGTTGTAATGTTAAAATTACTTACTCTAATGAATAGAATTTAAATTATGTTTTTTTTCTGAAATTTTTACCAATTCTATTTAATTCGGAATTAATACGCCCATGAAAAGAAAAATTAGTGCGTAATTTTTTAAAATTATTTATTCAATTTTTTTTTAATATTTATTACTTATCTACCAATTTTTTTTTGCTTGCATGTACCCTCTGGGAGAAACAATATTAAACATAGAAGAAAAATTAAGAACAACATTTTAAATTTTTTGCTTTAGTTTTATGTTCAAGTGACTTCAAGTTAAAAATAGTAGATTTTTTTAAGCATTTTTTTCAGCTTAGTGAAAAAATTTGCTTTTTTATATATTTTTTGTTAAATTTATTTATCTTTAAAATTTGCAATTTTTTTTAATATTAAAATTTTTTGAACACGTGATTTATGCTTTTCTAAACTTTTCTGATAAAAATAAAAACTAATATTACATTTAATCGTAGTAGTCTACTCTTTTACATTAAAATGATTCTTGAATGTGTCTACGGTAATTGTGCTCAATCAAGCATCGTTTAAAGTCAACAAACCCTTTTACTTCTTATTTTGACCTAAAGCATCATATAATAATTAATTTAATGCAAATTGAAAATTTAATCAATTTGTAAATTTATTAAGACGAATTACAAATTTATAATTCATCTAATCAAATTGCCAATATTTTTTTCAAGGACTTTGAGATTTAAATCCAAGTTTTCAATCGGTTTGAATTTAATCGAGGAACTTCTCTTAAGCTAATAATATGGCAGATGCACTTTTAGTTTAGATCCATTAAGCATACAATAAATTCCAAATCACAGACTCTAAAATATTCATTTAAGAAAGCAAATTTTAATAAGATTTCATGAAAAATATCATATAGGCCAGTCTTTTTTGGTCGTACTATCGAAACCTACCATACTACCGTACAGTACCGTACAGACTCAAAATTTTTTTTGTCAATTTTTTTTAAAATATTTTTTCGTTTTTTTAATTTTTTTTCACTATTTTTTTGAAAAAATTTTATTTTCGATGAACGGTATTTTTCAAAAATTTCAAATTTTCGCTTTTTTTCAATTTTTTTTAAATTAAAATTAAAAATAATGATTTTAAATTCAATTTAAATTCAATTTTAAATTGAATGAAAGAAAATTTAGTTTTACCACCAAGCACACCAACCGATAAAACATTGACATAAATTTTCCGATGATGTGGCTTGCTTAATCAATAGATCTACTTGTGTTAACTCATCAATTGGTTCAGTGTTGCCAAAATCTTTACCAGTTAATTTGTCTTTAACGCTATTTAGAACCATTATAGCTTTTTTATTCGTCTCTTCTTCTTCACTATTGTTAATTGGTTCCTAGGTCCTAAATCCTGAGCAGGAATTCCAAGGATCCTTGTACCTCAATTTCAGTAAGGATCTGCTTGGTAATTTTAAAAATATCTTGCCAAAAAAATTTTTATTGGAAAATAAAGGGAAATTTAACATGATCCTTAAGGAATTTCGAAGATTTTTTTTGTATTTTTTCGATCAAAAAATCCTTGATTTTCTTGTCAGGAAATATTTCATTTTCTTTTTGATTTTCTTTTTCAGGAAAAAATAAAATTTCCTGGACTGATCTATATAAAAATCTTGACTTATTTTTTTAAAAAAAAAAGAATTAAAAAGGAATCTTATTGGAAACAAGTTGATTTTTATTGATAAATTTAATTAAGATCTTTTAGGATCCATGAAAAAAATTAATCATTCTCTTTTTAATTTATTAAGTCACTTATATAAAAAAAAATTGTTTGTTCCATAAGCAGGAACAAGAAAACACTTGGTTATAATTTGAGAACATCTTATCATATTTATTATGCTGGTTTTTTTTACAATTAAAAATTCTGAATTAAAAACTCCTTGTTTCTATTAATTTTCAATTTTATCCGGAACTCTAATCATGTTATTAAACATAAAATCATCATCTGTTTCCAACAATTTACTTATACAAGCAATCTCAAACTAAAAACAATTCTCGAAGTAATATTTTATAACGTAACTATTTTTTTTGACCCAGTCGAATACTTTTTTGGATGATAAAATTTATAAGCTTTATTTAATATGTAGCCTTCAAGAATTACATTGTCAGCTCAAGTTTTAAAAAAATGTTTTTCGACATTATTCATATTTTTTAATTTAAGAGTTTTTCCCATAATTTTAATTTCAAACTCTTGTAGAATTGTTTTTCCAAAAAGTGAGTAAATCAAAAGTTAACATAAGAATTTGCAATAATATGATACTATAAATTAAAATAATCTCAAAAAAAATAATATTAAATTTTCTAGCGAAAATTGCATGGGTTTGACATTGAATGGTAACATAGAGAACCATGTCTCAAAGTATCTTAAGAAATATGAGGCAGCTGGTTTTAAATATAAACTTGGCTTTCAGAACCATAATTGGAAATATTCTAACGAACGCACTCAAAAGTATATTAGCATATTTTATATATTCTACTCTTTCGATTGAATGAAAACATCACAGCTATTAAAATAAGTATACATAAATATTTAATTTAAAATAAAGTTTTAATATTACAGTCCAACCTCGTTAATCCGGCTCAATTGGTGGAGTATTTTTATGCTGGTTTATTGAATTTGCCGGATTATTGAATTTAAATTAAATTTAACCAAATGGAAATGGTAATTTGAAATCATGCCGAAAAAACGAGGATTCCGGATTAGCGAGGTTCGGATAAACGAGGTTTGACTGTATAACTATTTCAATTTAAAAAGTTTAAGATTGAATCAGAATTGAAAAAATAATTTGAAACATGAAAATTTTAATTAAATTATTTTTCAAAATAGAAAAAGTGATAAAATTTTGTTTTGGCAAAATATTTTTACATTTTCTTTGGACTTTAAAAATAAAATGTGTCAAAAATAATAAAATAACAAGTTAGAATTTTGTTGCATTATTTAAATTTTAAAATTCGAACACCAGTTAATAAATAAGATTTTTTATTTTTTCATGTAAACCGCAAAAATAAAGCTTTATTTCTATTCCTATTTCAATATTACAATTTGAATACTTGCAAATGCATATTGGAAGTTAAAATATAGATAAAAGAGTAGTCTGAATATAAAAAGTAAAAAAATTAAATTAATAAAAAAAAAAATTGAAGTAAAAAAAGTTAAGAATTTCATTATTTACAGAGTTCGATGCTTTTTTTTTTTTTTTAGGTTGACCATCTTAGTAATTTTAGGAGTTGATGATGATAATTATTGCTTATAAGGTCTATACATTTATTAATACTATCTTCCAGGCCACCACTAATAATCAGTTCATTTTTTATTTTTTTAATGTAGGTACTAATGCTATTATATATCGATTTAAAGTCAGTGTTAAAATATTTTTCGCATAGAACGAAGTCTTTAACTATTGATTTTGAAGATCTCGGTCGATTATTTATATCGGTTTGAAGATATTCTATTATTTTAGGTTTAGTTTAGTTCTAGTTTTGGATGTCAGTGTTGCAACTTCTAGACCGTACTTTAATTTTGATTGACAAATGGATTTGCAAATAAAGCTTTGGAATTTAGGGTTTACTTTGAGTGAATCAAACGAAGAAAATTTTAGATAATTGAAATTTTTTGCTATATCATTTATTTTGTTAAAATAAAATTCATCACATGACAGAGAATTGTCAAAACACATTCCAAGGTAGTCAAGCTTATTACTTGTTGGTAGGTATGACTCATTTAGCTTGAGATTTTGATTTTGTTGAGAGTTTTTTTTTTTGAAAAATTGACAATTTTTGATTTCGTTGGGTTGAACTTGATTTTCCATTTTTTGCTATATTCTGAGCATTCATCTAGCATTAGCTGATTTATTTACTTACTTATTTTTTTTCATTTTATAGTTTTAGTTTTTTCTATTATTAATAAATTTTCTGATTTTATGTATTTTTTAATATTGTCCTAAAATCCAGAATTATTTTTTTGAATAAATTTTAAAAAATTATTTTTTCTTATTTTAATTTTTTTTGGAAAATTTTATTTTTTTTGATTTTTTGATTTTAATTATTAGAATTTTTTTTCATCTTAATTAAGCTTTATTTATCAGAGTTTTTTTTTAGAGGAACTTTATTGGGAATCCGGATGATTCGTTTACAGAACAACCACATTTATGCGCTCCTGATCCTGACCTATATTTCCCACCGGAATCCTGAACAGGATCAGCAAGGAATTAGGACCTGACAAAAATAATATTTTAAAAAAGGGTCAGGGGTACTTTTCCCCGATAAAAAAAAGAGGCTTTTTATCCGAAAATTTAAAAATTAAAAATTTTTGTGTTTTATTTTTAATGTTCATGGTGTTATTCAGCTTCTGCAAATTCTCTGCAGTTTATCTGCAAAATACACATGATTAAAAAGGATTGGAAAATATTTTGTTCAAATTTAGCAGAAAATTTGCAGTGGCTGAATAATTAATGTACAAATTCTGTAAATTTTGGTAGAATTTGGAGAAAAAAATTATTTCATTGAGAAAAAAAGTTATAGAGGTTTATATTTTTGTAACAGAAATTCAGCCCACTTTGAAAAACCGCGGTAAAAACGTCAAAAATCGACTTTTTCAGTGTTACGAAACTGTGACCTTTCATTTTGAGACAAAACAAATAAAAGATTCGTGCAGAGTATTCTATAAGAACGGAATTATGACTTTTGGCGTTTTTAACTTTTGTTCGAAGAGGTCTAGAGTGAAAATAAAAATATTTTCGAGTACAGTAAACTTTCGTTCATGATTACATGTAATTATGAACGAAAGTTTACGGTAGATCTAAGTGATTTAAGTAAATTCAACGCATGGATTTAGATTAAATGATGTAGGTCAAATGTGAAAAAAATATGAGCCTTTATTTAAATTGAAATTTGAGCTAAAATATGAGCCTTTTTTTAAATTGAAATTAGAAGATAAAAGAAAAATAAATTTAAGTGAGGCCGCAGGCCAACAACTACTAAGCGAGCGCAGCGAGCTCGTGAGTCCGAAGGCTGAACTATCGATAATCGAGCGAAGCGAGATCCGTAAAGCCGTAGGACGAACCATCGTTATGCGATCTAACTATGGCGAGCGTAGCAAGTACCGTAAGCCAGCGAAGCTGAAGTAAACCTTTACTGTGACTTTGAACCGGAAAAAAGGTGCGTAGAGGGCGAAGCCTCAGGGGCACTGTCAAAAAATGGCAATTTTAATTTCTTAATGTTTTTGAACAGAAATGAGATATTTTGTTAAATTACTTAAACAATTTGTAGTTTCAGAAGACCGCATTAGATTTGAATGTAATCAGAAGTGTTAAACGAAGATATATTCTTATTCTTAACCACTCAGCCAATTATTAAAATTTTACAATTGATTTTGATTATTGGTGGCTTCAACTAAACGCCAATAACCTATCCTGAGCATCATTAATATATTGAACGATTGCATCGGATTTAGTTTGCTTTAGCGGTTTCGGACTGTTACTTGTAAAGCCTAGGAAACATCTTACACTTTTAAAATGAGCACACATTTCTACCCCTTTATTGTATCTAAATCATCATTATAATTTGAAAAATTTATAAAAACATTATAAATAGCAGAGGACGAATCTCGTAATTTCATTTTTACCCTAAAGAGGTTGCTTTCTTACAAATAATAATCGATGAGATACACACCGTCAGGGCCACAATGATCATTTGTAGATTTTATAACACTTTTTAATAGGTAACTGTCAATTTTAAGCTTCTCCGAATAATCAAGACTTTCAGCTTTTTTTTTTAACTAGATTGTTTTACTCAGAAAGTTTCAACATTAAATTGCCTATTTCTTGCTCATTTTAATATGAAGATATACGTAGAGGTCAATATAAATTTATCAACGCACAAACGGCTGAAATCATCACCAATATATCGAATGCTTTTGTTTGGAACTATATTTTTGAAAAAATCCATATTACTAGAAATCCATTAAATCAAATTAATCTTGCTTTAAAATATTTTTTTTGCCAACGGTACTAATTATCAGTCGATTTTTAATTTGATTATCTCTTTCTGTTCTTTTCCTACACTCAACAGAACAACTTGGATGATTGACTCCATTAAAAAAGTGTTATTCGAAATTTTTATTTAGTAAAAGAAAGATTATTTAAATTAAAAATTGTTTTTTATAATAAAATAATTTTAAAAATTACCCCCCCTCCCATTCTAAATATTTTTTATCTCATTTTCACGGATGGCACAGAAAATATTTAGCGAGATGGGTAAAAGGGGTCTAGTTTTTTATTTCCTCGCGACCAAGCGCTTAGCTAACTCCTTATCAAAGAGCCGGTCGCAACACTTGCTAAAATGCTACTTTCTAAATCCTTATTTTAAGACACAACGACTCGCTAGCCTGGTGATCTCTAACACCTAATCTAGGGGGTCTCCTTAAAAAAAATTTTATATTTTTTTCTTAAAAAAAAAGGCGTTGTAAGGGCAAAGTAAAATTTTTGCTCAATTTTCATTTTTGCTCAAAAAATTCAAATACGCAAATACTTGGACGCTGAATTTTTAAAAAGCAAATCCTTTTTTAAACACATTAAAAAATATTATTTGAAAGCTTTAAAAAAAAAGGATTAGCTCTTTAAAATTTCAGAGTGCAAGGAAATGCGTATTTAAATTTTTTGAGCAAAAATGAAAATTGAAAAATGAGCAAAAATTTTACTTTGCCGTTGTAAGCATGGGGTAATTTTTTAGAAAATCTGATACACGAGGCCGGTTGTCATTTTCCTTGCAAGAAAACCTCTTTTACAAGCTTTTCTTACACACTAAAAAGGTGTTAAATGTAAGAAAAGTTCCAAAATTAGGGGAGGGGGGTATTTTGGCTGAAAATAATTTATTTTGTCATTTTTTCTTAAAATTTTTTTTATTCGTTATAAATAGGTGATAAATCGACTTTATTTATGCAGACATAGGGAGAACTCTTTAATTGGCGGAGTGGTTTGAGTAGTTTGATGTAGGACTTTCGGAGTTTAAAAAATCATCAAACCTAGTTTAGTAAAGGTTCCTACCTAAAAAAAAAGAAAAAAAATCAATTTAGATCAAAAAAAACTTAAAGGGACCTTTTGTTGGGAATTTATCTAACAACTACCCCATCTTGTAAGACTTTAAATTTATTTTTGAATTCCGCTTTTGTTTTTAGTGAGATGATTTAAAAAGTGAATTTAAATCGAGAATATTAGTCCATGTTTTTTTTAAAAAAATCATATAATTAAAATCCGATCTGATAAAAGCTCGAATTAGGCAATGAAGTCGAACTATCAAAGCATAAGTGACTAAAATTAGCCTTTGTTTTCCTTTAGACGAGGTGAAGCGGAGTCACATGGAAAAAATGGTTAATTTTATGGTTAATTAAATATTAAAACTTTTTAGTTAGTTTTTTTAATAATTTTTTAAATACGATTTTAATTCGAATTGCAGTGGTTTACTATGAAAAAAATTTTAAAAAATTAAAATAAAAAAAGTAATATACCGCATACATGAACTTTTAACATTCATCACTTTTTAATTTATTACACTGTTAAGAAATATCCTATTTAATAGAGAGCTACATGTTTTATTAGATGATAGAGTTTGATTTTACATCGATGATTGAGTTTGTTTGATAGAGTATCATCTAATTAAATGCTTTATTTTGTCTGTTTCTTTGGTGTTTTTGTACCGGTTTGGGGGGTTAAACATGAATTTCTTATCGCGTAAAAAAACACCAAAAAAAAGGATAAAAACGGAGTTATTTCTCACTTTTCAACGCTGCTAAAACAGTGTTTTGCGTGATTTATTTCTCTCGGGTTGAAATATTTCAAATAATAATAAAAAGTTTTATTATTCAACGAAAATTATAATGACGAGGCTCAAGTTTTGTTTTGAGAATAAGCTAAATTTTGAAAATCAAGTATTGAATAATTCTGAAACCTAAGAATTTTAAATTCTAATCAATCTAGTCAATTTTAAATTCAAATTCTAACTTTAAGTCAATCTTTTTATTTTCACCAGTTATAGTTAAAAATATGCGCAAAAGTTAGCATTTGATTTAGGCCCTATAAAATCGTGTACACAAAATTTTAATAAATGTACACAAATTTTTTGTAAATGAACATATATTTTTTTAAATTAACCCAAAAATAAATAAAATACATAAAAAATAAAAAAAAACATTTTTTTAATATTTTATACCCATTTATAAAAAATATACATTAAAATTAAACTTAACCATTTTTTTTTATTTTTTAGACAAAAATTTTCTTACCATATTTGTTTAAGCTTGCCTAAGATCTTCTTCTTTTGCTTCTTCATCTTATAGTAAACTTTAAGGTTCATAATTTGAGCTTTGTGATTTTTTAGCTGAAACGAAAGTGCCCGAAATCATAAACAGTAATTACGGAGGCTACATATGTAGCCATTTACGGAGTTATCGGTTTTTAGAATTATTAAATTTTAAGATTTTGCGGTAAGTTCAGAAATGGTTAATTTAATCGAATTTTAATCGTCGCATAAAAAAAAAAGTTAATTTTATTTTAATTTTAATCAGACAATTTTAAGCTACACATTTTTTAATTTCGTGGTAATTATAAAAAATTATGGTATGCAAAATGAATTCGCATTTCATTTACTGTCAGCTTTCAATTCATTTAAATTGTTAAAAAATTAAACAATTTTGCTCCACTCAAAAAAATAGGTTTACAAAAGACATGTAGCTTTTGAAAATTTGTACGCTATTCTAAAAGGTTCTATACTTTATGAAGACCTATTTTTGAATTAAAACAAAATTGTATACAACTTATATCGACTTGCTTTAAAATGTTTTTCAAATCTTGAATTGAATAATTGTGAAGCCTGTCGTTAGAAAAGTTAAGATTATTTTGTCACTAAAAAGACAAAAATTATAGGGTAAAATTTTCTCAGTTTCTTGATTATTATTAATCGATTTAAATGCGAAAAATAAAATAATGATAAAAAATTCACATTTTTTGTAAGAATTCAATAATAATTATTATAATATTAAAATTTTAAAAAATTATAATAACTATAAATTAAATATCATAAGCCCTAAATATGTATTTGTTTCGGAATCCCCTCGCTCTTTTTTCTCTCTTAAAATATTAAAATAATTCTTGAGCTAAATTTTCAAAAAAAAATAATTTTCAAATTATGCTTTCTTTTTCAAAAAAAATCTAAAAAAAAAGTAAAAATTTTACTTAGATTTTTCTTTTGCTCGAAAATATTTTATAATTTTTTAATGATTTTTCTTTTTCAAAAAAATTAAACAAGCATTTTGTTATTACAACATTTGACTTTATCTGACCTAAATGGACTTATGCCGAGTCTGAATGAACTCAACAATTTTTTTTTGCTTTAATTAAAATAAAATTAATTGTCAAAAATGCTTATGATATCGATGGTACCATTTAGTGAACGATTCAATTTGATATTAATTCAAAAAATTGGATTTCTTTTGATATCTCTATTTTTGATCTCTTGTACAAATGCTCAGCTTAATGATCGAATATCAACATTTAACTACATTTTGAAAGGTGCGTTCTTTTTTTCGTAATATTTTTAAATGCTATTTGGAATAATTTTTTTTGTTCTAGTTGATGATTTTGTTGATTATTCTTTTAATAAACTCCAATTATGTGATAATGTAGTTATTGATTTAGAAAATGAAAAATCGAGAGACAAGTGGAATGGTTTTATACGCTCGCCAGATTACAAACTATACGATCTTAAACATAAAAAGTTGCGTACTTTTGAGCGTAATGATCTTCCAATTTTCACGAAATGTAAATGGAATATCAAAGCTCCCAAAGATCATTATTTGGAAATAAAGTATTAAAACTTTTTTACTTAATTTTATTTCCAGAACTTAACTTTCTGTTTTAAATTAAAAAAAATTTCTGCTAGTTTTCAAGTCGTTGTTTCAATAGGGTGGACTTTGGTAGTTGTTAAAAATGATTATTTATTTTATAAAAAGGTCTTAAACTTAACAAATTATTTACTCATTTCGATTTGAATTTTCTCAATTGATAAGTCTAAAATTAACACAAAAAACAGCATATAAACCCTGTTTATAAAATGCGGACCATGTCTTGAGTTAAAATGGCCATTTCTTTTAGCTTTTAGGACCATGTTTATCAAATTAAAGACCATTATTAAGGCTTAAAGGACAAACTCTAAAGTTTTGATGAACATGTTTAGGACTCTTGAAAAAACAACACCCACCAATTTTTTTAAAAACAACAACTAGGTGTTTTTCATGAATCTTAATTATTTTTTAAAAAAATAAATATTACCTAATTTTACAAAAAATTCTGAATTTAAAATCTTGAATAAAACTAATTTTATAACTAAGTTTTAGTTTAATTGTTTTTTATTAATTTTTTTGAGAAAAGCCCTTCAAACATTAATTTTCATGCTAAAAACCTTTTTTTGAAGGAAGAAATATTAAAAACTCCTTTAAAAAACATTGTTCAATTTCTTAGATAATAGGACTCCATTGTACGCATTCATTTTAATTCTATTTTTTTTAACCGTAAGTTCTATGAAAACCTCCTTTACCTCATATAAGTGTTAGTTTTTAAAAAAATTGGTGAGTGTTGTTTTTTCAAGGGTCACATGTTAATGCTTTTTTACATGTAAACTAACGTTTCGTTACTCGCATATTAAAAGCTCTGCTTCAAGTATCTTTAGACTTAAATTAACACAAAAAACAGCATATAAACCCTGTTCTTCCAAAAAAAATCAGTCTTACAAATTTTTAGTTTTTCGTTTTATATTCAATTAAAAAAAAACACAAAGAAAAATAAGATTTAAAGCTAAGATTTTGAATTCGGACCTCAACTTCGAATTACCTGGTAATATCTGCCCCAAATTTTTCTAGATTAGGAAAAAAAACATATTTTTTTTAATTTACCATAAAGGCTACAATAGTAATAGTATAAATTCGAGTATTGTTGCATGTAATTCTAACCTTAAAAAAGCTTTCGACCTATTATAGATTTGGCCGACCGGTTTTCTCGTAAAATTGTTTTTTTTTTCAAACGTTCGGTTCACTAAATCGGTGTACCATTATAGACCGGTTCAAAATTTGTTTAAAAAAAAAAAACTAAAACCGGTCGACCAAATCTATAATAGATCGGAAAAAAAACCATTTAACTGTTAAAAAAATTTTTTTAAATCTCTTTTGAATTGTTTTTTTTTACATCGTTTTTTATCTAATCTAGTTCTGATTTAGACCTATTTGTAGCGAAAGCAAAATTTATAATTAGAAACGGTTCAAGAGGTTTAAACCTGTTAAGTGAACCGGTTTTTGAAAATCAGTAGACTCGATTCCATTTGACCAAAAAAAAATAATTTTAAGATAACCAATTTTAGCATAACGGCTTTCTATAGTTCTTTTAAGACTGTCCATCTTTTAAATTTCTTTTTACATTTGAATTTAATTTTTGTTTTATTCATAGAATTATTGATTACGAAAAAATAAAAAGTGAAACAAAATGCTCAACTGACAAACTCGAATTCACAGTCATCGATCAAAATAATTCTTCCAAAAACTTATGGATAAATTTAAACGATGAACAATCAGATTCACAACAAATCAAATACAAAACAAATTCAACATTATCTAATTGTAATTTCGATCTCAAATCCTATTTGACAATAAATTCAAATTCAAATAATATTCAAATTAATTATGAGACCATAAATTCAAATTTCAATATACTCCTTTCATTTTCAATACGACCTAGTACAGAAGAAATAACTAATGAGTGTAATAACGGTCTAGAATGTGAAATTAACATTAGCCCCAAATTGAAACATTCATCATGCATAGACAAAAATCTTCTTTGCAATTGTCCTTCCTTTAGAGATCCAAAAAATTCAAGTTTAGAATATTTAAACAATTGTGATTATTTAATCGAAAACTATGACAGCTATTTAAACTCTTTGAATCAATTACCTAATAACTTTTGTGAATATTACACATTATTGAATTCCAAATGCAGAAACAATCGACTTGATGCTAAAAAATCTCAAAATAGAATTAATTTATTTGAAGAATCAACAACACCACCTAGACAAGAAAGACTCACTGATCTAGTTATACAACCCGAGCCAGATTTAGAAGACATTTGTTACAATGTAATTAAGACTAGAGAATTCGGTTGGATAGCATCGCCCAGTTTATACTCGGAAAAGTATTCAAATATGGATTTAAATTGTACTTATAGAATTATAATACAACCATATCAGACCATACAATTAAGATTTAAAAGCTTCTATTTAAATAGTGATTTTAAAAATTCAAAAAATATGAAAACTAAATCAGACTATGACTTTTTGAGTATTTATGATGGTCCCAATAAGCAATCACCTCTAATTGTCAAACTTAATTCATTTAATAATGATTTTAAAACAAATTTTTATTCGAGAGTTTTCAATTCAAAAACAAATGCATTGTATATACAATTTCATACATCAAAATATCAAAGTTCATCATATCGACCTATGCCATCGATCGGTTTCAATTTTACATATCAAATAAAAGGTTATTGTATTGAAAATCAAAAACAATGTAATTCTATTTATGAGCTTAATTGTTATTCGCCAGAACAAGAGTGCAATGATGTGTGGGATTGTAATAATGGTATGGACGAAAGAGGTTGTTTTGGATGTGAGCCAGATAGATTTCGATGCAAAAATAACATATTTTGCTATCGTTTTGAAGATCGTTGTGATGGTGATTATCAATGTGTAGATAAGTCAGACGAGCTTAATTGTGATAAATGGACGTGTAATTCGGCTAATGGTACTTTTTTGTGTAATAATGGAAGATGTATTTATGAGCAATGGGTATGTGATGGAACTAATGACTGTGAAGATAATAGCGATGAAATAAATTGTCCAACTGGTCTAACAAGCCGTAGAGTAATAACAACGGCTGTTTTAGGCGGTACTCTATGTTGTTTATTACTCGTAATGGCTTTGGGTTGTGCTTGTAAATTGTATACTTTACACACAGCAACATATAGAGGTAGTTTTAGATTTTCTCAACCTGGTAATAGTCAATCAGTTTCATTAGTAGCGGGTCAATTACCAACAGCAAGTTTGAATTCGTCAAGTTCAAGAAATAGACGTCGTCAAAGACAACGACAGAGAGATGGTAATAATTTATCGTCTTTTTTGAGACGTTTAAGATCTGAGACAAATTCACAGCCTACAAGATCTGAGACATCTAGTTCATTATTAAGTAGTAATACTGAAAGGAGTAGTGTAGGAGAAAGTTCTACTGGTAATCAAGTTAATTTTAATAATGAATTACCTATGCCACATCATTTAATTGCGCCGCCAACTTATAATCAAACTATGGGCTTAGTCGATGAGTATGAGCAAAGACAATTGGCTTTTATTGAACATGTTAGATCAATACTATCACAACAACAACAACAAAATGGAACAAGTTTAATTAATTTAGGTAAAATTAATACTTATTTAAGGATATGTATAGTAAAAAATTTTTTTTTCGAACCTTAAAACTCTTTTCCAGAAATCTTTTAGGCATTTTTTAATGAAAAGTATCCCCTAGTCAGAATCTCATAGTGGATCTCATTGAGATTCTCGGTTACCAAATTCGCATGAGAACTCAGCTATTAGCCTATGTTAGCGATAGGAGATCTTCTGAGATCTCATGAGAAATTGGTAACCGAGAATCTCATGTGAGATGTTGACAAGGGTCTTTATTAAAATTATTTTTACCGTTTTTTCTCAAAACTTTCTTAGCGATACGAACAAATGATTGATTGCTCTTCCCCAAAAACAAAAATCTTCTAAGCTTTTCGACAAAAAATCTACATTTTTTATAAAACAATATATCTTTAATTAGTTAATTTTAGCTTTATAACAGAATGATTTTTTAAAAATAGCGCTCCAAAATTAAATCTGATAATATAAATAATTATTTAAATGAGCCCAGAACAATTGAAAAAGTCGCTTTTCTAAATGATAAACCAAGCTCAATTAATCGAAATGAAAAAATTTAAATGATTCATTTAATATTGTTAAATTGAAAAAAATTTCTCAGGAGTCTCACGTAATGAACGCTGATGGAGTAAAGTTGTTTGAAGATGATGGACAGTGAAACATTAGTACGATTCCCAGCTGTGCTGAAAATTGAAGAATTTATCGCAATTTGCTCTGTCTTTTCTCTCTTTTTCAAAATATAAAATATAAACTTCGAATAATATTTTGTTCAAAAGTCGTTTGTAGCGAAAAGCGTGTTTGTTGCAAAAAGTTTTACGATTATGAGGAGCCGATATTTCAGTGAGGATTCAATAATTTCATTTAAAAATTGAAATTTTCTTGAAAATAATTCCAAGATAATTTCTTCGATCAATCAAAAATTAGATCTAGTTTTTTACAGCAATATTGATCACTCATATTCAGAGACGACCAAAAGTTGCTTTTTTATTTTCAAAAAGTTGCTCAAAAGTTGCTCGAAAAGTTGCTGTAAAAGTTGCTTAAAAGTTGTTCTAAATTCTATAAAAAAAATCCAATTTTTTTAAAGAATTTATTTCTTAATTAAATTTAACATAAATGAATTAGTTTTTGTAAATTTGAATAAGAATGCGGATAAAAATTCAAAAAATTTCTTCATTTTCTTTATCACTTTCAAGTAAAATATATCTTAAAAATCGCTAATACAATATTGTCAGTAACTTCATTAATGAGCTCTCTTTAAGTACTAAAATACAAAATATTTGTAAAAAATGTTATTTTTGCAGAAAGAAGTTTGAACCTATTTCTTGGCATGGCAGCAGATGTCCAGTCGGAATGATGAATAGAGCCAAAGCTCCGTCTTTGTAATAAAAATAGTCTTATCCGACATATTCTGGCGATTATCAGCTAATACTATCTAATATTTGGACAAAGCTCGTTCATAGTCACAAGAAGTTGATGGAAGATTAATTATCCAACGAGCATATTCAAACATATTCGGGAGCCTGTTTTTTTGTTGACACGACCATTTTTCTATATCTTTATTTTCTTCTATTCATTAGCTATAATTCTTAAATCTTTTATTATAGCAAAATGTTAATTCATTTTTGAGAAATTTATAAAAATTGTTTAAAATTTGCTAAAAATTGCTCTTTAGCTGCTAAAAGTTGCGAAAGTTGCTCAAGTTGCGAAAGCAACCTTTGGTCGTCTCTGCTCATATTGCGTCTTAATTTTCAAGATTTTTTTTTAAAAATAAGTTGGTCTCTTAATATATTATAAATTTTACTTTAAAATTTAGGGCTTAATAAAATATTTTGTAAATTATAAATTGTCTAGTTCGATTCTTATATTCAATCAAAAACTAATAAACTCCTGGGAGCAATTTTTCGTTTGAATCCGAATTTGTCTTACCTTTAATTTTATGCTGGTTTATCAAAAATCACAATTTAACGAGGTTATATTTTAATGAACAAAATTTATTAGATTATTTAAAATTCAAAAACTTTTAATTTTTAACTGAAATTGTAATGAATTTTTAAAGAAAATTAAATTTATTAATTTATTTACAAAAAATAACCACTATGTCAGCTTTTTGAATGTTTAGTTGTCGTTCTTTCATCAAAATTACATTTTTTTATCATTTTGAAATACATAATAGATATATATTCTATTAAAATAATTTTAAAATTAATTTGGTTATTTTAGGTAATGGAGCGCAAATGAACTCGATGAATATAATGCCGTCATCATCGTCAACAACTTTGTACAGAGTTAGTAATTTAGGTAGACGATCACACGGTCGACATAGACATCATCGTTCATCCGAATCAGGACACGAATCAAGCCGACATCGAAGACATAGAAGACATCATAATAACACTGTAAATAATTCTCAAATAAGTTTTGATATGAATCGTCGTGGCTTGCATGATAATAGTGAAATAGAACAACAAAATCAATTAACAAGTATACCAGAAAACTCAAGACCAGTAGAGCCAAGTACAAATGTTCCTCAAACAAGCAATAAAACAACTAATTCAAATTCGGCAAATTTAAGAGATAGAATTGCTAAATTAATAAAAGATATAGTAGTGCATCATGGAGACAATATTCAATACGTTCAATTAGGAGACAATTTAAGTCCTGGAAGCCAAAATAGAGTCCAAGAGAATACTAATCAACAAAATTCTTCAAATGAAACAAATGTGTCAAATATCAGCCAAAATAGTCAGAATAGTGAAGATGACGAACCATTAATAAAACCATAAATTATACAAAAACATTCCTTAAACCATTACATTTTCAGGTTTTCTAATCCTGAGGTTTTTTTAAAACTTGAAAAATTTGGTTTTCGGTTAAGACTAAGGTAAAGTTCTTGGATACGTCTAACTCATAATTGCACGTATAAACTACTTGTGAATGAATAAATTCAAGTTTTTCTTTTTGCTATTTTTCATATGCTATCTTATTTTAAACAATATTAAAGGTTGATTTCTCATATTTTTTAAAATTTTTTCAATAAATCTTTTAAAAAAAATAATAAAATTTTTTTTTAATACTAAATAAAATAATTTAAGCACAGTTTGAATTGTGTTAAGCTCTTAATCTTGAAATATTTTCAAAATGAAAAGCCATCAATCCTGACTGAAATTATTAAATTAATGACACTTGAATTCAGATTCCAAAGATCTATAAAGACGATTACATTATGTTTAAGAAAAGTAAATTACGACTAAAATTTGTTTTTTAACGTTGCGCTAAAAATCGAAATTGATCAAATTTTTATCGATTTACATGCCAAAAGGAATTTGTTTTGAGGCGAAATCAAAGTTTTTCAGCTTTATGTGCTGTGTTAAAAAAGAATTATTTATTGTACCGTAAACACTCGATGATTGTACATTTTCAAAATTGTACCATCCCTTTTTTTGTAGCCATAAGACCAAAGACTTGATTGCAATAATAAAATCGTGGGTACAAATCTAAAATTTCAGATTTGTTCCATGGTATATACTCAATAATTAGCCAATAATTAGCTTTATTTTCATTTGAATTTATACAGCACTTGCTTTGAAAAAAGACGTGATTGTGAACGTTCCCTTTTCTTTAAGTTTTACTTTTCATAACGAGTGAACCAAAATGCTTTCCACAAATTTCGAATAAAATAATTAAACATTGTTAACACTGTTTTTCCAGTATAAAAATATTTTTCAAGCTTTTTCTTTTTAAAAAATCCTCATGATTAAGTCGTTTCGGCTAAAAAATTTCACTCGAAAAATACCAAAAACATTCCTTTTTTTTCGCAGTAATTTGTTGAATACACTCTCTTGCTAGGAAAAATTAAATTCAAAGAAAAGGTACGGTAACGCTCATGATAACAGTATACCCACGGTTTTTTTTTCAAAGCAAGTGCTCGTTCTACTTACTACAGCCTTAACCATTCGGAATTACGAAATTTGCCAAGTGTTAGGATAGATACAAAATATTTTTTTTGAAAAATTTTCTGATACAGCCGATCCGTTTTATAACGAAAAAGTCGGCTACGAAAAATATCGTTATATAGGAATTCAATCAAAGACGTTTATACCAAAATTTTAAGTATCTTTCTAAAAGAATATTTTATCGAGGATTTAAAATTTGAAAGATATACGATAAAAATCTTAAAAAAAAGTTATGATGGCCAACTGATTTTTGGATAGATTGGCTAGTCTAGATGAGTCAAGAATCATGAAATAATTTTTTATTCAAATTTCAATTTTTTTTCCTATTGAAAAAAAAAAACAAATTGTTTAATTTCTTTTTGAACTAAAAATCAAAAAAAATTTTAGATATTTTTTAAAATGTCTTATTATGGCGCTAGAAGTCGATTGACTCGTATGATGCTGGAAAAAGTTGAAAATGATAATTTTTTAAATCAAATTGATCATAACGAAGTTTGTTTTTTCAATGGGATATTTAATTGTGTCTTTTCGATTATGTGACTCTAAAGTTGAAAAAAAAATTATGACTTGAAAGAATCAGCTTTCAAAAATTTAATTCCATTCAAAAATTTTTTTTTAATTCAAATATATCTTAGCGAAGTAACATAATCGACAAGACCTTATTAATTCATTTATATAAAAGTAGGTGCTTTTTTTAAGTGGTATCGCATCCCTGATTTACAACAATTAGATTCAATACAACATTTATTTCTTCATTTAAATGAAGACGCTGAGACAAAGCAATTTATAGATAATTGTATTGAAAAATCTGAATGGTTTATGACTGAATTATTTAATACTTTGATGCTATCATTATTAAAATATTTCATGGCTATAACTTCTATTAATGGGTAATATTAATTAAAAGAAATTTTTTAAAAAGACTTTTCTCAATTTCTTTAATTTTAGACTTTTACAAAGAGGCTCGATGTTTGTATACTCTCAAGAGCAATTTAAAAATTTAATTGATTTTGAAACACGTTACGGTGGGCTTAAGCTAAATAATCTATTGGATTTAGGAGCCGGTGACGGTGCAGTTACATCTAAAATGGCACCTTTTTTTGAAAATGTATATACTACGGAAATGTCTGCAACAATGAGATGGCGTCTGCGACAAAAAGGATTTAAGTATTTTACAAAATTTATTAGTTCTAATTTTGAAATTTTAAAATTTATTTTCAAAAGAGTTGTGGATGTAAATGAATGGGATAAAATACCTCTTGATACAAGTATGGGTAGCGATCCAGATTCAGAAGCGAATCAAAATGTCAAATTTGACGCTATTTCAGTTCTTAATTTACTTGATAGATGCGATAAACCGTTAACTATTCTTCAAAATATAAAAAATTCTTTAGTCAAAAATGGTTTGTTAATTGTGGCTATAGTTTTACCATTCAAGCCTTTTGTAGAATATAACAATGACAATCAACAAAAAGAAAGTCTTTTTAATTTTACTGTAATAAATCAACAACCAGTTCAAACCGGACAGCTTTGTCATAAAAATGAGTGCAAAAAATTCAATAGAGTTAACGCTCAAATAAATTATTTGATTGAAAGTGTTTTTGCTCCAATTGGTTTTGATCTAGTTAAATTTACACGATTACCATATTTATGTGAAGGAAACTTGGCACAATCTTATTATTACATGATAGATTATGTCTTTGTTTTCAGGTTAAAATAATTATATTTTAATCATATTTAAATTATTGTTTAAATTTTATTTATCATTCCATTTAAAGTTAGTTTTTCTTTTATCTGAATTAATTTTTTTTTCCATTTTTTTTTAAATTCTTAATAAACTTTTTAAATTTTGTTCAAAATCGTTTTTAAATTCATTTTAATAATATTAAAGTCTTAAACTAATAATATTAATTGATAACTTTAATTTTTTTTCCATACCGAGGAAAAAACAGTGTATTTTAGTTCAAAATAAATTTCCAAGTTTGATTATTTTGAAATGAAAAAATTTCTTTTTGATATTCCAGGCGTTTGAACACCATATTTTGCCGTTTTTTTTTCGATTAAACACTTTGGTTCGATCACTTATCTATCGAAGAAGAAGAGGTAAGAATATTATCTTCGCATCTACAATAATTTTTATGTGCTAGACAATTTTCTCTATCAAAATAATTTTTTAGTATAGCAAAGTTTTTAGAGAAAATGAAAGAAACTTAAAAACAATAGACTTTTTAACAAAAAAAATGCTTCATCTTTTGTTTTTTTTTGAAATTATAGTTTTCGGTTTTAGCTTGTTTTTTCTTAGGAAATTTCTGTCATTAAGTATAATTTAAAAAAAGCATTCAACCAAAGCGCGACGTTTTCACACTTCTTTTCTTATATTTTTAAAATAAAATAGATGTTTATTAACTTTTTTTAATTTAAATTTTATTTTAAAAAGAATCAAAATGCTGGCAACATTATTTTACGTTCCAAATGTTTTGAATTACATACGATTCATACTTCTTTTAATTGTAATTTATAGCATTGGTAAACATCCAATTAGAAGTTTTCTATTGAATTTACTAGCTGGTAATTTGGATATGATAGATGGAATTTATGCTAGAAACCATAAGCAAAGCTCAAAATTTGGAGCATTTATGGACCATGGAATGGACCGTTTATCAACATCAATTTTATTTTTTTATTTAGCGACTAGAAATCGTAAATACTGGGTGATTTTTTTCACTATTCAATTTGTTGAGCTTATTATGGACATTCTAATGGCTTATCAAAAGAATTATGAAAATGTTATTAAACTAATAGAAATTTCTACGATGAAGGATGAGGATAAATTAATTCAAAGTTTAAAAAAAGAAATTTATTTGCAAGGTCAAAACGAAAAGATTTTCACTTCAGAAATTTCTCAAGATCTTAAAGGAGATCAAAAATTTGATTTATTTGGATTAATATTACAAGTTATATGGTATTCAGGTGATGCTTTTTATTGGATTTTATATTCATACGAATTCATTAAAAAAGAAAGTGATCATAGCTATGACAATTTAACATTAAATTTAAAAAATAAACAGTCTAAGCAGCAAAGATCACTTATTAGCTCATACAAAAATTATTTAAATAAATTTAGTGACCATCTAAACAGACTGATAAGAAATTACTTTTCCAACAAGTATTTACCATTTATTTTTAAGGGAAATATGATAAAATTTATATTTTTTATAGCTTATCATTGTTGCTTTTTAGGTGCTTTTTTAAAATTTTATTTAGATTTGGTTGATATTTCTACAGTGTTTAAAAATATTTTATTAATTGAACAACAATTTAAGGATTCAAATTATTCAAATTTTTTAAAATAAATTTTAAAAACTGATACTATTAATTTTACAGCACTTTTATTGAATTTACATATCGCTAACGTATCGTATCGTATGTCGAACGGCCTCGATCATACTACAGTACTTTATTTGTTTTAAAAAAAGCAACAAAAACTAGAAATAAAATAATCAAAGTTTTTTTTTTGTGTTACTCATAATCATCTGTCAAAAAAATATATACTTTAAAATTTTTGAATAAAAAGTAAACAAGCTAGAAAGTTCGGTAAAGTATCTCAAATAACAAAAAAACTCTTCAATTTCTTAAAAATTGAAAAATTCGGTAAGATATTACGATACAGTACGGTTCGTTAATACAGGTAGTACGGTCGACTCCGTCCGCCATACGATACGGTACCTTTGCCATAAGGATACGATGGAAATTCAATAGAAGTTCTGTATCTTAAAAATTTTTTTAATAAAAAATTGAATAATTTAAAGAAATATAGAATAAATTTATTAATTTTTAATGAAAAATATAAAAAAAAATTAGAGAAATGCTTAATCAAGTTATTATGATTCGCGTAAATGGTTCAGCAACAAAGATTAAAATCTAGTCATAATTAACCTCAAAAACTCTATCAAATTAATCTACATAAAAAACCAATTTCAAATTAAATCAACAATTGTTACCAAAGGCGTTTTTTTGTCACGCTAATTTTGTAAACGTAGACAAAGTTTTTGTAGAAATAGATTCCAAATTAAAATTTGACAAGCTAGATTGAATTAGACAAATGATTAAAAAAATTAAATCATCTCAAAAACAAAAAATTAAACCTTAGAAACTTGGCAAAACTTGGATTAATCTTTAACAAAGCAACAACTAAATAAATAAAATAAATATTAATAGTTTATGGATTTAAAATAAAATTACCAAGTTATCAACAAAAATATCCTAAGATTAGGATATTCAATTATTCAAAGGATTCAGAAAAATTGGGTCTTCCTTAGATTTTGTGAACAGGATTTAAATAAAATCCTTAATGATATTTTTTGACCAGCTAGCGAACAAAGATTGGGGATTTTGTGTCGGAATTTTAGTGACAGGCAGAAGTAGTCAAGTTTGTGTTTAAGATAGTAAGCACAAATACTAGTCAAAAACGTTCATAAAAATGAATTAATAACTTTGAATTTGATAGAAAGGTGACCTTTTTTAATTTAAATATTATTTTATTGTATTATTATATTATATCATTTTTGATATTATTTCACCGAAAATACACTTAAGCGTTTTATGATTCGTTTAATAGTAATCGAAGTTGTTACTAACATGAGTCTTAATTATTTTGACCAATATTAGAAAAGTATCTATGGTTACTAAAACCAAAAAAAAACCTTGGCGA
>NTPY01000504.1:0-14223 GCA_002922825.1 Brachionus calyciflorus | reverse complement strand
ATGCTAAGGTTGATTTTGTTTTACTGGAAAATTGTTTGACTCATTAAAAAAAGCTTTTTTTTAAACATAAAAGTTTTTAGCTTAAAGTTTTTTTTGAATAATCAAAGGCTGATCTCCACGTTCAAAAAATCTTAAGCAATTTTCAAGTAATATTAGTTAAAAAAGTTAAATATTTCAATTAGTTAAAAAAATTTTAAACCAAAAAATTTAAATTTTAATGTCGATTGAAAAAGTAACTGTTTAAAAGAAAACTATCTTTGATAACAGTCATAGGAGCATTCAATTAATGTTTTTAAAGGATAGTTTTTAAATAAGTCACACAACATCTCCATTTTTCAAAATCAACCTTAGCATTTATATTGGAAAATATAAGGATCTTTATTTAGAAAAAAAGTTTATTCATTTGGTAAAAAAGAAAACTTATTTAGGAAAGACAATTTCTGTTTGGGAAAGAAACTTTTGTTTGGTAAAGAAATAAGTTCTTTAATTTACAGCAAGTTCTCTTTGATTTTGAATTAAACTGTTTGAAACCGTATTAAAAAATTTATTCGGATAAACGAAATGGATTTTTTTCGGATTAAAGAGTAGAAAACCAGTGAATTTTACAAAAAACAGCTTTATTTTATAGGTTTTATTCGGATAAACGAATTTTTCGGATTATCGAAGTTCGGATTAAAGAGGGTTGACTGTATTAAAAAAATCAATTTTTACATTTTTGCTTTTTATTTTAATAAGAGTTATGAATTTAACTATGTGAAGAAAGAAAGAGATTAGATGAGAAAGTTTTTTAAATTTTTTTAATTCATATTTTTATGTGTCGGGCGGTAACTCTTTTAATTAGGGGTACAATTTCCCGCCTTTCAAATTGGCCATTTCTGAAATTTCATTAACTTTTATTAACTTTCAGGGTCTAGTCAGTTAGGTGAACCATCGTTCACCTAATATGTGCAGAGATAGGGACTCGTTTTTGGGACTCGAGTCTTTAAAGACTTGAGTCCTGCTTGAGTCCGACTCAAAGGACTCAAGTCCGAGTCTTTAAAAATAAAAAATTTCGGACTCGGACTTAAGTACGAGTCTTCTCATAACACCAGACTCAGACTCGAGTCTGAGTCTCTAAAATCACAAAAGACTCGAGTATTTAATTTCTTTTTTTAGATTTATATTTTTTTTTATTAATTCAAATGAGATTGCAAAATTACAATAAAATCAATTTATTGTAAAAAACTTCGGTTATACTTAAACGTGTCTTTCTTTTTCTTTAAAATAATTTTTGAATGCTTGATATTATTAGAGTTTAAAACGCTATTTCTCACCAGTCTCCGGTCAATCTCTTTTTTTTATTCTTTTTTGAAATTTTTTTTTAAACGACAAAAAGAGATAGATTATGATGAATTTTCATTTATTTGACTTTAATTTGATAAAATTTTATAATCCAGAGAACACTGCTAGTATAAGACATCGGGAACTGAATTTGCAACCTTAGTATTGACAACCCAAAACTTGGAAGATATTTTTACATGCCAAGAAGAAAACTAAAATCAACCTTAAGCTTTAAAAAAATTACAAACTCTTTTGTTAACAGTAAACAAAAATCTAAAGAAAATTTATTTTCTTTAAAAAAAATTAAAGACTCGAGTCTTTAAGACTCAAGTCCCTATTTTGAAGAGGACTCGGACTCAGACTCACGAGTCTCTAAAAAAATTTGCAGGACTCAGACTCGAGTCCCAGTCTTTAATTTCGAAAGACTCAGACTTAGACTTGAATCTTCACAAAAATAGCGAGTCCCAATCTCTGAATATGTGAACTAACATTGTTCTCGGGTTTAGTTAACAACTGGTTCACCTAATTTTTTCTTTGTTCACCTAATCTAATCATTGTTCACCTAATCTAATCATTGTTCACCTAATCTAATCATTGTTCACCTAATATATTTCTTGTTCACCAAATCTAAAACTGGTTCACCTAATAATATTCTTGTTTATGTAATTTTAAATTAAAAAGAATGCAAAAAATAAACAAAATTTGTATTTCAACAGTGCATTCCAAACTTTTAAAAATAGAATATTTCAAAAATTTTATCATTGGATAAAAAAAAATTTGAAGTTAGGTGGAGTTGGTAAAATTTGTGAAAAAGACGAATCTATGTATGCTAAAGTGAAACATTGGAAAAGTTGTATAATATTTATTTAAAAAACAAATTTTGAAAGGATGATAATTACCTGTACTTCGTAAATAATTACTTTTTGTTGAAAAAATAAAATGTTAATTTCGACAAAAATATTTTACTAAATATGTTGAAATTAATTAGTTTTTGTTTATTTTAATTTATTTTCGTTCAAAATAATTAGTCTATAGTTAGCCTTAAACCAGAAAATTTATTCTTCAATCTGTTTTAACCGAAATAGCCTAAAATATGTACTTTTATTGATACATCTTGACTTTGATGATTTTAAAATCTAATGATTCGTCAAGTTTAAGATAAAACTCAGTTTTTTTTTTAAGAATTATAGTTTCTCCGCTTAAGTTCATTTAGAAGTCTTAAAGTAAAAAAATTCATAAAACCATTGTTTAAAAGAGGTAAAAACTTGGCGACTGGTAAAGGCAGAGCACTTTTACTTTTGAAATGCTCAAAAAAGGAGCTTTAAAGTGATTTGTGCAATTTAGGTAATTATTTAGTCAATAAACTAATTATTTTCAACAAAAATTAAATAATTTCAACTATTTATTTGTAAGTAATTAATTTGGACAATAAAATAATTATTTTCAACAAAAATTTAAACCAAAACTAATTATTTTCAACATGCAGGTAATATTTTCTCATTTTGAAAATTTCAAAAACTATAAAACTTGAAGATTATTTATCTTCAATTTTTTAAAAGTAAAATTGTTCACCTTATATAAAATTTGTTCACTTAATTTAAATCTGGTTCACCTAATTTAAGTCTTGTTCACCTATTCTATAACTGGTTCACCTATTGGTGAACAATTAGATTAGGTGAACCAGTTGTTCACTAAACCCGAGAACAAGGTTAGTTCACATATTAGGTGAACGATGGTTCACCTAACCGACTAGACCCATCTTTCATTAGCTTTCATGATTTATCCCTGGCTTTATTCATGTGTTAAAAGACCATAAGATTTGGGATCTTTTTTCTGAAAATTATTTTCGATCTATTTTCGTCTTTTTTTAGCTTTAAACTTAATGTTTTTGATTTTGATCTTTATTTAAATATAAAAATAATTAACGTAAAAGCTAGGAATAAATCCCTTCGTTACCATGCTGTGATTTATTTAAATAAAAAAATTTTGATTTATTCCTGGTAAACGAGCTAAATTTGAGTCTCATGAATTAAGGTTTATTCCAGGGTTTAAGTTAAATATTTTAGCAAAACTGTGTTTCCCAAAGATTTGAGAATTAAACTTTTTTATTTAAAAAATCTGTTTTACAACATAAATAGCGTAAAACCTTCAAAGCAGGTTAAAAATAAGAGAGCAAAATAATTCGAAAAACGGAATTTTTATATTCTTACAAAAACTATTTGCTATTCCGAAGTTTCGTTAATTCGAACATAATTTTGATGAAAGTTCATGAATGTTCATGAGTTCTTTTTATTATCTTTTTTTTTCATATTAAGATTAGTATTTTCGGTTTGATATTTTAAAAATATCACTTATCGTCAAACGGGTCAAAAATGCTCAAAATTTCCTGAAATTTAAAAGGAAAATAATTGCTTTGGGAACGTTTTTATTTATCTAAAAGTTACAACGGGGTTTTGGAGTTAGAGAAGATTCTGTGAACTGGGAGTTTTCAGAGTTCGCGTTACGTATCTGTTAATTATTTATAAAACATTTTATTTATACAGATTTATAGGTGTTGTTTAACATACGTCGATGGCCCATCCAAATAACCCACGCTTCTTGGTCAATTGAACGAAATGGTCCACTTTAAATTGATCCCAAAAAATTTGTTCCCAAATATTTTGATAACGATGAAAATGATACCAAAATAATAAGTTCACTTTTTATACTTGTAAAAAAAGATTCCAAATTATTTTGATAACTAATCAAAAAAAAGTAATAGATCCCATACATTTTTTGATCATTTTTTATGTTTGATGAATCAGACTCCAATTTTAAATGATCACTAATCAATTGTATTAAAAAAAAAATGTAGAAAAAGTATTTTAAAAATTTTATTTTAAAGGTTAAATAAAAAAAAAACATAAAAAATAAATGGGGGAAAACTTAATCAGTTTCAGAAATTTTATTTAAGAAGTCTTTATTTTTTCCATAAAAAGCAATATACATCTGGTAATCTTCTTGTTGTTCGATAATTTTGAATAATCTTTTTTTAGCATTTAAACGATCTATTTTAGTGATTCGACTGCTGTTTGAATTTGTGATTTTCCAAAATCTATGAACTTCTTCATCAATTTCTTCGGTTGTAATAGATGATTTTCTTGATTAAATTGCTAGTCTTTTTTTCAATTTTGCGATCTTTTCTTGATTTTTCTATTTGATCCATATTCATTTGATCTTTTATATAATTAAAATCATCTTCATCGCTAGAAATATCTTGTAAAACTTGGTATAATGGAAGTCTACTTTTTTGAACTTTTTGAATTGAAATCGACGAAGTTCCAGAATTTAAATTTTAATTAAATTTAATGTGACGTAGAAAACAGAACAGTTTTTTAATCAGAAGAAGTTTGTTTGTCAATTAGTGTATCATAACTTTGATTATAAAAATCAAAAATAAAAGGGTTTTAACAAGGTTGTTAGCATGATAAAGAGACGAAGACATAATATCAATTTTTACAAAGCGTTTTTTTTATTTCAAATTTGGGATCAAACTAAAAGATGATCTATTTTCTTATTTTTTAAATGGGATCAAATTTCTTTTTCAAGCTTTTGGTATCAATTTTTTTTAATTCAAGATTGTTATCTTTTTACTGTTTTTGCAATTTGTGATCTTTTTATTTAATTTTAATCTTGGATCAATTTTCTAAAATAAGACTTGGTATCTTTTCATTTGGGAATAAAATTTTGGGATCGAAAAAAATTGGGATCTATTTATAGTGAATCAACGAAATGCCTTGTCCTACTCGTTTATCATTCGCCTAAACCGAAATGATCAGGTGGTTGCAAAAAGTCTCTAATCTCTCTCAAGCCTAAAATACATGTAAAAGGATTGCAAACGGGTCAAAAATGCTTAAAAGTAGGGGGTCCACCATAATCTTATTCCCTAATAATTTAATTAAATTTTTTTTTCTCAAGTCAAAAAGTTGGCGTCAATCCTAGCTCGGATAAAAGGCCTGGGATTGATGATACCTCAAAAATATATTGAAATTAGTATTTAAAATCAGGTAATAATTTACCCTTATTTTTACTGAAGACATTGTCTGGTTTTATTTCAAGACATGATTAGTCTGAACGTAACAAAAACAATTCAATTTTAAAAGTTACATCGAATATTTTCCACCTGTTCTGCAAATTTTCTGAGTTAAATTTTATAATTTTTCAATAAGACAACATATTATATTTTTTACTTTAATACGTTAATTTTTATCAAGAAAAAAATTAATTTAAGATTTTCAATACGATTGATTATAAAACTAATTTATCTGAATTTTTTTGTTTTTTCAAATGATTGCTCCGTTTTTAACATACTCTTACGTGTCTGATTATTTATGCTCGTTCCTCTGAAAAAGTGGAGATCACTACATATTTGTCATTTACACCACTTTTATGGTTACTTCACTTTAAAGTAGTTTTAAAGCGTTTCTACCGAATTAACTGCGTACTCGTCCGAACCGTACCGTACCCGGACCGAATTAGACCGAATCGAAAATGTACTAAAATAAAAAATTTTTCAAAAAATTTAATTTTTTTAAGTACATTTCGCGTAAGGGTACGGGTGCGGTTCGGTAAGGGTACGGTCCGGCGATAATTCGGTAGAAATGCTGTTTTATAATTTTTCAATCCTCAAATTAAAGTTCAAAATTTGTACTTTTTATTTATATTATACTGGTGGCCCGTACCATGCAGCGCGACGTAATATTACGAAATATTACGCCATATTACGTAATGTTACGTAACATGACTTTCCAGTCGCCCTGTGACGCATCTAACGCATCGGTACGTAACTTACGACAAACTACGTAAAATGACGTTCCATGATCTAGTGTTACTCTAAAAGCATTTTAGTGTTATTGAAATCGAACTTGAAGGACTTCAGAAAGAAGTATTTTTATAAAATTTTTTTTTAAATTCTTTAAATAAAATGGCAAGAAAGAATAAAATTTTTTTTAAAAATTTTCCAAATGCTTATTTATATACAGTTGTTCTAATATAAATGTAACGTCAACCGTAACTTTTGACCATAACCGTAATACATGTTTATTCGAGTTAATTTTCATTTTTAAGATGTTTGAGCTATGGTTACGGTTGACGGTTGACGTTACACTTTTATAAGAATCACTGTAGCGTTGAAAAATCAATTTTCATTAAGCAAATTACGGCAATATTAAGGCCATTTGAAAAACTATCCAAATTGGAATATTTGGAATCGTACACGCTGTTTGTATATAAAAAATAAATATTCATAAATTAGGAAACTTTCCTAATTTTTAACGCTCTTTTTTGTATTGAATACAAAAAAGAGCGTCAAAAATGGTTCCAGAGCTCAGGAATTTAGATTATAAAATAAAAGACCAGAATTAAAAACTCGTATTAGAATCAAATCAAGTTTATAAAGCTTTCATTAATTGTTATAAAGCAAATTCGTGGATGTTTCAAAATTTTATCAATTTAGCAATCAATTACAAAAATTGTTTTTTTAGGAGAAATTCGATATGGTTTGAAGTCTAGAAAGTAAAGTTTTTACTCAATTACTATTAAACAGTGGTGAACGATTGGAACAAGCAAGTAGAAGTCATAATAAGCGCTTAGTCTTAAAAAAAGACTTGAATATTAGTGACGAAGAGACATAATGACTGCTTTTAATCAGTGCTTAGTTAAGCAGTATTTTTCTATAGCTCCTACAACAGTTTTTTAATCAGCTTGTCTGTTCCCCAAAACCACTTTTAATAAACTGAGTAGCATTTCATTTTTTTCTCAATTGTCATTTCTTCGACAAATGTTTTCTTACGTTGCAATTTACCACTCATCTTTTTTGAAGCTTAAAAAAAAATTTGAATAAAAATGGAATTTTTTTTAAATCGTGCTTTTCATGAAAATGAGTTTGAACATCTTATAAAATCTTTTCTTAATTATATCAGCTAGAATCAACAAAAAAAAAAACTTAGTACAATCTTGAAACACTTGATACATGATAAATTTAATCTTGAGCCAGAATTTAAATTCGAGTCATTACTTAGATAAACAACTAGTTGATGTATAAAAATTTTTAAATTTTTTTTTAGAAGCATCATAACAACTTGAAAATCAATTGAACAAAAATGAAGATCTTTTCACTCGTTTGTATTTTTGTAATCCTAGTATCCATATTTTTGGTTGGATATTCAGATGCTCAAAGATTGAATCAAAAAGCTAAAAGTCAAAATCAAAGTAAGCCCCCTTAATATTTTAAGTTTTGTAAAGCCTTTGAAAGAATTTGATTTTTTTTCTCTCTAATTAAAGAAGAAGTAGGTAATGGCGTAAGAAATGTTAAAGTAAGAAATGAATCTCCACTTAATCACGGCAAAGTCAAGCCAGCCACAAAAGAAAAATCTCAAAAGAAAAATCAAGGTATTTAGTTTTATAGACATGAAAATTTTATTCAACATTTTTTTTTATTCGTTTTTCGTAGCCAAAAAAGTAAATTCAAATAAACGCAACCAAGCAAAAACTACCAAGAGTAAAAGCCTAAAGAATGTTAATAACAAGAAAGTTAAAACAAGTCAGTATTTTATAAAATTCAAAAAGAATATTTAGAAACCATTAATATAATTAAAACTTTTGAAAGATAATTCCAATAAAACTGGTAAAGAATCAAGAAAATCGCCTGTTGTTTAGAGAATTGCTAAAAATGTCTTTTTCTATTTTTTTAAAACTTTTTTATTCTCAAATTACGAATTAAATTAATCAAATAAAATTATGACTTAAAGCATACTTTCTTAATTTTTAATAATCATATTCTAGAAACTAATCTTCTTTAAATTATTTCGTATTATTTTTCAAAAATGATGACAAGGCAGTTCAAAAGTAATTTGATCCCTTTTTTTTATAATCCGAAAAAATAAATGCTTGAATGCTTCTAAAATTGACTAAATAATCTTAAATATTCTAAATTATATAAATAGACTTGACTAATCGAATTGAAAATTTTCTATTGTTGATTATTACTTTTGACACCATATAGAACTGGATTCCCGTACCGGTCAGGTGGTCTAGTGTTTCTTTTAGGTCTAACTACTTCTTTAACACTTACTACTTCATCATTACCATACTCTTTCCCCGTTTCAAAATTTCAGTAAACTTGATCTTCCCGCTCCTCACTGATTAGAACTCGATTTTCCGACTTTAATTCACTAGTAACGTCAACCTCTGGTACATCTCCCACATTGGGTTCCGCATTTTGAATTACATCATCGTCCTTTACCATTAACAAGTCACCAAATTCGTGAAATAAACGTTGATCAACAGATAACGAGCCTTCAACTGAAGGTTTTTCGCTTGCATCATCTGAAGTCGTGACAAACTTTTTAATAAATGATGAATTTCTAGTCAGTTTTTTACCTCTTCTTTCTAATACTACCATAGACCCTTTGATTTCAACAATTCTAAACGGGCTTGGATCATAAATGGAATCTGATTTAAATCTACGATTCCATTTTACTAAAACAAATTCACCTATTTTAAAATCTGCAACACATGTTTTAAGTTTCTTATCACCGTATACTTTCATCATAGCTTTAGCCTTACTATCATTTTCTAGTACTTTTTTATGTATGCTTTTGGCTATTGCGTCATCATCACCAACAGAACTTAATTTTGTTGTAATTTTGTTGGTCTAGAACTACCTTTAAACATTACTTGACTTGGCGGAAAACCAGTTGAAGAATGTGGTGTAGATCTATAATTTCTTAAGAATTCAATTAATTCCGCTTCCCATTCTTTACGGGTAATTGAACTATTTTTCATCACTTTTCCAAGACTCTGCATGAAATGTTCACACATTCCATTAGCTCTTGGCCAAAGTGGTGTGATTTTTCGATGTTTAAACCCTTGTTCACGTGCAAATCGGGAGAAAACGAATGAACTAAACGGTGGTCCATTATCTGTTTTAACTATTTCAGGTATACCAAAAGTAGAAAACACTTCATTTAATTTAAAAGACGTAATTAAATAGACTTCACTTCATTTAATAGACGGACAACCACTGCGGCTGTTGTTCTCGGAATAACATAGACAAGTGGATACTTAGAATATTCACAAATAATGACCATCAAATAGCTACCACATCTAAGTGGTACATAAAAATCAATGCTTATACATTTCAATGGCCCCGTTGGTATTGGCGATGGATTTAAAGGTTCAAATCTCGAAGTGTCACTATTAACTTGGCATTTCTGGCATGTTTCGACACACTCTTCCACTTCTTGGTCAATACCATTAAACCAAACGTGACCATGCAATTTTTAGTGTGCTTTGTCATTGAGCATTTTTACAACCTCCACTAAGACATTATCTAGTTTTGTTGCCTCGACGATTCGGCACGATCAATAGCATGTGGGATGCAATTGGAACTAATCATATTAATGTACCGTAAATATTTGTTTTTTAATACAGCATTAAAATCCACATTTTCATATTTTGCGCATGCACCTTCTACCATATCCCCATGTTATAGAATTTTTGATTTTTGACCCATGGAAAAATGATGTTTTTTCAAGAATTGGTACCGCAATAAATATGAAAAAATGGATTTTATGCCGGGTTTAAGTCAAAAAATTAATTAAAAAAATAAAATTGTTTATTTTCGAATTTTAAAAATTATTGCGGGTCTAAAAATTAAAAATAAAAAAAATATTTAAATTCAATAAAAAAATGAATATTAATTTAAAAAATAAAAAAAACGTGATTGATGCGGTGCTAAATTTAGGTTTTCAAAAATTGAATGAATGAAAAGAGAGAAAAAAATTTTACTTTATGGTTTAAAATAAAAAGACTATAGTTAAAAACAATATAAATAAAGGTAATTAATTTTGAATTTTTTTCTTATTTTTCGAACCCTTTGGTCTTCCTCTTGGTTTTCTTGTTGAAAAAGGTGTTAAGTTAATTTGAGTACTAGGTTCTGTAGAATCGTTCGAACTAGTTGACGCATTTGCTTGATTAGATGTTGAAGGTTGATATATTATTCGGCTATTGGTATTGTGTCCAATGGATGAGTTTGATGATTCAGAATTTGGATTAGTTGAAATAAATGAACAAGACGTCGATGAAATTGGTTGTGAAGAGTTTTTATTAGGTGTTATATAATTATTTTGAGTAGTTGATTGTGTTGATATGGACGTATGAGGAGTAGATGAAATGTTTGAAGATGGTGTGTTTGAAGTCACTGTATCAAATTGTGGTGAATTTTCCGGTGATGGTAATGTAACTTGTTCAAATAGTTACAAGATTTTCACCATGAGAAAAGTTTTCAATGTTATCATATTCTGAAGACTCTTCGATAAAATCATTCATAATAACATTGTTTTTAACCATATGATCCAGACACGAGTGTAAATTGAATATACTGAGATGTGATTCCACAGTGATCAAAGCTGTTGCGAAGTAAAATCGGATCAGAATCATGCCAAATTTGGGTAAGCCAATTGATACAATTCACATAGCCAGGTGATTTTGGATTACCATGTCGAGTATATGACTTTTCAGAGTTCATAAACTAATGGTTCCACTTCTCATGGTTTTCATGCTTTAATTTTGCAAACCAGCAAACGTCCGCTGGCTGTAAAATATTTGTTAATCTCGGAGGGATAAAAACTGGTTCAGTCTTATATTCTTCGAGTTTTTCAATAACTTTTTTTGTTTGATGGCATTTAGCTGAATCAATAAAAAGTTATATTGAAGTTATATTTTTTTTCAAAGAGAATGGAACTAGACATCGACTGAGATATTCGACAATAATATCTTCATTGAAGGTCGCTAATGTTCTATAAATCACAATAACATTTTCAGGTGGGACAAAATCTGGCAGGTCAGTTTTTCTCGGAACTATGATCAAAATGGGTAATTTTTCTCCAGTGGCAGATGCTGTAAAAGCAGCAGACAAACGAGCTTGTTCTCCACCAGTTGTATTTGATTTGACTCTTTGGCTGCCTTTAATAGTATAAGTGTAATGACTAGGAAAATCAAGATAGATGCTAGTTTCGTCCATATTCAAAATTGTTTCTCGAATGAAATCAGCCTTTGAAGTTATTTTTTGACAGTCACTAAAAAAAGTTTTGATCGTCGCTACTGAATCTTTTGGTAAATCTCTCCCAGTTGTAGTGATTCTTCTAAAACTCAAACCTTTTCTTCGACAGAAATTCAAGAACCAACCGGAGGATGCCTTAAATTCATTCACAGATTCAGAAGTATTCGAGTACACCATACCAAAAATTTCAAAAGCTTTTAGCTTTATAGTATGCATACTTAAGCAAGCGCCAAGCAACCTTTAATCAACAATCCATTGATACAATTCATTTTCTAAAGCTGGAAAAAAGGACTTATCATCGCCAGTGTTTGCGTACACCCTCTTCCTCTCATTTTTGGTTTTTAAAATTTTATCACCTGTTTTAACCAATCGACTTATCAATCTCCTGTCTACTTGAAACTCACGACTACTTTTATTTATATTTTTACATTGATTATAAAAATGAATAACTTTTAGCTTAAAACTTATGTTGATTACTTGACGCTATTTCAACAAAATTAAAACTTTCCATTTTTTCCTTTTCTTATTTTTTTATCTTATTTTTTACTATTAGCTTTTATTTATATTGTTTTTAACTATAGTTTTTTTATTTTAAACCATAGAGTAAAATTTTTTTCTCTCTTTTCATTCATTCAATTTTTGAAAACTTAAATTTAGCACCGCATCAATCACGTTTTTTTTATTTTTTAAATTAATATTCATTTTTTTATTGAATTTAAATATTTTTTTTATTTTTAATTTTTAGACCCGCAATAATTTTTAAAATTCGAAAATAAACAATTTTATTTTTTTAATTAATTTTTTGACTTAAACCCGGCATAAAATCCATTTTTTCATATTTATTGCGGTACCAATTCTTGAAAAAACATCATTTTTCCATGGGTCAAAAATCAAAAATTCTATAACATGGGGATATGGTAGAAGGTGCATGCGCAAAATATGAAAATGTGGATTTTAATGCTGTATTAAAAAACAAATATTTACTGTATTATTCTGTGAATCTATCAATTCTTTAATCTGGTGACTCTACCGGATTTCGCGACATATAGTCAGCTATATTGTATAAACCTGATTTGTGCCTGACTATAAACTTATATGGCAACAATCGAAGACGCCATCGCTCGATTTTAGCCTTAGGTTTTGACCTACAATTACCAAAAATAAGCTCGACAGCCTTATTATCTGTGATTATATCAAACTCTTTCGCGTACGACAGTCAAAGCTTCTCGCTCTACCTGTGAGTATTTTTGCTCTGTTTTGGATTAATATCTGCTGACATACATTACTACTCTCTTTTCATGAGGATTATTTGGATCATGTTGCGCCATTACAGCAGCAATACCAACTGGACAACGTCGTCTGAGACTTCAGTCCTAACTTTAGGATCAAAGTAACTAAAGGCTTTAGTTGAGATTGACTCTTTTAATTTTCTGAGAGCTTCTTCATGCTCTCTTTCATATTTCCATTTTTGATTCTTCTTTGTTAAATCTCTTAAAATTTTAACAGTTGACGCAAAATTATGTATAAACCGAGTACAGTAGTTTGCTAAACCAAATAAGCTTATTACTTCACTTGCAGATGAAAATGCTTTTGCTTGTACCAGTGAATCAAACTTTTTGGAATCAATTGAAAAACCATCTTTTGAAAAACGAAGACCAAAAAATTTTAAATCTTGTTTAGAAAATTCACATTTACTTCCATTAACTGTAAGACCAGATCTTTCCAATCTATCTAAAACAGCGTTTAGACGTCTATCGTGTTCTTCTTTAGATGATCCAAATACGATAATGTCGTCACTAAATTTAGCGCACCATCAAGGCCTGAAAGAACCTGCTCAATAATTTTTTGGAAAATCTCTGAAGCCGCCTTGATACCAAAATTGAGACGTTTACACTGAAATATGCCAAGATGAGTACAAAAAGCAGTTAAAAATCTTGATTTCTCATTCAGTAAGATCTGGTTATAACCAGACTTTAAGTCAAATTTAGACATTAATTTTGCACCGTTTTGTTTTACCACTAGATCTTAAACAGTTAGAAAACTAAAACTTGCTCTAAGAATAGCTTTATTAGCCTCTCTTGCATCTGTACAGATTCTAATTTCATTAGGTTTGTCTGGTTTGGGTACCGGTACAATCGGCGAGACCCACGGTGTTAGCTCTATTATGTCTTGATCAATCATTTCCTGGATTTCAGCTTCTACTAGCGACCGAAGATGAAATCGAACTGGTCTTAGCTTTTGTTGCACCGGCCTAATTGAATCGTCAATATGCAATTTTGCTTCACAACATTTTAACAGACCAATCGAAACCAGAAAATAATGATGGATATTTTTCTTTATATCTACTAAAATCGCCATCAGTTTTATCAGAACCATTTTTACTAAAATTGATTGTATTTATGCGCTTCATTATACCGAGCTCCACAGAGCTCATGTAACTTAAAAGATTTCCAAAACCGCAAGATGTTACCAGAAATTTAAATTGAAAGATACTGTTCACCATACTTTATTCATGTTTTTTTAAACTTGCCAATAGTTTTAATACAATTTGTTTGACCATATCCGTAAAGAGTTGTATATGACTTAAGTAAAGTTTTGGTTTGAATTTTAAACTATTAAAGGTTTTTTCATCCATTATATTAACTTCCGCACCAGTATCAATGGAATATGGTTCGGTTATATTATGGGACGGCACTTTATCGGATTGTAGGTACAATTTTAATAGTTTTTTTTTTATAGCAATACTGATTAAGTATTAAAATTAAATTTGAACCTAAGAAAAAATTATTGTCAGGGTAACC
>NTPY01000721.1:2424-12803 GCA_002922825.1 Brachionus calyciflorus | reverse complement strand
AGTTACAGACTTTTTGCAGGACTATTTTTTTTGGTGTAACAAAATTGTTACACTTTGTAGCAATTTACAGAATAATTTTATCACTTTCCATTCAAAAGTTATAGCAGTTTGAATGAATTGAAATGACGAATTAAAATTTACTATACAGAGCCAACAAAAAAAAATTTCATTTCGTTCAAAGAGTTTAGTACTTAAGCCTGAAAACTCATATCCATACGCAAATAAAAATTATGCTTTAAACTAACTTTCCATGCAGTTCCTTGTCAAAAACCTTGACAAAGTTAAGAACTCGATTTTATCGGCTTGAGGTTTTTATTGAATGAATACGGTTTTTAAAATTATTAAAATTTTACTCAAAAATGGACAGTGAATGGAAGTTATGTTCTAAAGAAAAGTCAAACCTGATTTTCCCTTTACTTATATTGCAGAAAAATGCCTCCCTTAGATAACTTCATTAAATCAAGATAAAAACAAATCTGACCAAGGACTAAAAAACAAATTCCTGACAACTTAATCTATTTGCGAAAAAATAGCTTTTTAGTATCAGGAGTTTTTTTTCGATAGTCTATTTCGTTATGTGTGTATATTGGTTCACATAATAGGTGAATAGCAAGTGATTCTGAGATTACTTATAAGAGGGACTGTCCACCTTATAATGAATCTCAGAATAATAAAGATATAACCGAGAAACTCAATAAGATGACAAATTTAGACAGTCATTNTAAATAGGTGAATAGACTTAAATATTTGTGTTCAAAATATGATTCATCGTATTTTCTAATTTAAACACTTAGAGTTATTGCTTGAAATTTTTGTTGGGATCTATCTTACAAACAATTTCTATCAAATTTGATCCGAAATAAAATTCAGCTCTATTTTTTAAATATGGAACAAATCGTAATTTTTGTAATAAGAAGCGAAAAAAATTTATTTAAAATAATTTATTAAAAATTTTCGTTTTTTGTTCAATCTAATTAGATTTAAAAATTCCTTTCCTGAAATAAAAAAGAAACTAATCTCTTTTAATTGTTTAAATAAATTTTTTTAATACAAAAAAAAATTTTCTAAACAGATAAAACTGGTGTTTGTGGAATAAATATTAACTTAAGTATAAATTGACAACAACCAGCAATGGTACCAGTAACAGGCACAGTGACTATCCATGCAATTATAATATTTCTAAACAAAGACCAATCAACAGATTCTTTAGATCTAATACGACCAGTAAAAACAACAGAACCGACTTTACAATGTGTTGTCGAGACAGGTATATTTAACAAACTGGCACCTAGAACTGTAATTGCACTTGCTAACTCAATAACAAAACCAGAAGAAGCTGTTATTTTAGTCAAGTCTTCACCAATTGTCTTAATGACACGTCTACCAAGTATCCATAGACCAGCACTAATACCAACTCCACCATAAAATAAAATCCATTCAGGTGTACTTGAATCTTGTGTTATTTTACCTTGATAAATTAAATAGAGGCCAATTAGAGGTCCAATAGCATTCGATACGTCATTACCACCATGAGCAAATGAGCCAAAAACAGCTGTTAAAACTTGTAAAAATGAAAATAGTTTAGCAGCCTCGGGTGGATCCACATGAGCAAATTCATCAACGTCCATTTTTTTAATTTTCTTTGTTGGTAATTCATCAATATTTTCTTTAACTTCATCGTCTAATTCTAACATTGAGCTTTTTAATGATTCACCAACTATTGGTTTTAATTCAACTTGAGCAGGTACTAAATTAAATCGACCTCTTTTATTCTCAATAAGAGATTCTTCATTGTCCATTTTTACATCACTAGGAACACTTTGTTGAGTAAATAATTTACTCAATGAAGCTCCACCACGATCAGAATGAATAGTACCAGCTCCAATACTATTTGTATTTGATAAACGATCTTTGGTTTGATTTGATTTTTGATTTAATTTTTGTGTATGAATTGTGTGTAGATAACCACGAAGAGTCAAGTTAACATCACCATAATCAAACATATCTTTTACATTACTTGATGGTACTGTAATTGTTCGAACACGATTTTTGTTTTCGCTTATTGATGCATCGGTTGGTAAAGTTAGTGATGAATTATGAAAAGACTTAATTAATTGATTCTCGTCTTCAAATTCTTTTTTTTTATCTTCTTGTATTCGATTTTCTTCGTTGTTACGCGATATTATCAATGTTACATAATCGACTTGAGTTGATACAGTTTTACATAAATGATTCGTATCTTTTTCACAATTATTTAATTGTTCTTTTTCGTCTTCATTAGGAATGAGTGAATTACTCAATTGTTCTTTTATTAAAAATTTTAAATTTTCTAGTGTAAAATTTAAATTTTTTTTTTAAAAATTACTTTGGACTTTTTTTTTCATTAGTGGGACAATAACAAGCCATACGGTCAAGTAAACAATTAAACAAAGAACAGCTGTAAGTGCTATTTTACTCCAACCTGGTAATTTATCCAATCCCAATACTACAAGTTTAAAATATTCTAAAATTCTCTTTTTTTTTTAAGATAAAATTTGTTTTCTTACAAGGTGGTGATGATTCTAAAATGCCTCCAATGTTAATACAAATTGTAACAGTATAAATGAAAGGCAAAAACTTAAGACCGGCTTCTAACGGATCACCCTTTACAAATTTATTAAAATAAATTTTTATATTTTTTTTGTTATCAATAAAAAAAACTATTTACAGCTCTGAGAATATGTTTTCGAATTAGTACAAACATAATCAGAGAAACTATACCGGATAAAAGTGGTGATATGAACCAGGAAGCAACTTTAAATTAAAAAAAAAATTAAATTTTGAGGAATTTTTTTTTTTTTATGATTGAGACTAACCTATTTTTAAAATAGCTTTCCAAGCAATAACTTTAAATCCTTTTGATACAATAGCCATGCCGACTGTGGCACCAACTATACTATGTGTACCAGAGACGGGATAATTGAGCACAGTGGCTAAAATAAGCCAAACACAACAACCAATTAAGGCACTTACGTAGCCTAACATTAATTCTTTAGGACAGTCTTCAAAGACATTCGGATCCATAATGCCTTTTCGAATTGTACCCGATACTTTTGCACCGATTAAAATTGATCCGAGTATTTCAAATATTGTTGCTAAAACACATGCTTGTTTTAATGTTAATACTTTAGAGCCAACACTTGTACCAAATGAATTAGCCACGTCATTAGCTCCAATGCCAAATGCTAGAACAAAGGCAATTATAAAACCACATATAACTAACCAAAATTCAAAATCAAACATTTTTTTTAAATTTAAAATCAAGAAAATATTCTTCTTGTCTTTGTAGATTAGGCCTGAGTATTTTATTTTAAATTATTTATCTTGATTTTTATTTAAAGCATCATTTTTCATGCTATTTTAATTTATTTTAAATGCTCAATTTATTTACTTCTAAATTAAAAAAAATTTAAGCAAAAATTAAGAAAAAAAAAACTTAAGAAAGATAATTAAGAAATTCACGTAGCCGCCGCAGAGAGTTTTTATTGTAGAAAAATATTGATTATTTTATTTAATTTATTTTTCTCTTGGACTCGAAGATGACTTTTTCAAATTACTCAAATTTTTAAAATCTCAATTTTATAAAAATTTCCGTTATTAGAAGAGAATTTTCAAGAGGAAAAAAAATTTAAACCTTTAGATTGTCTAAAATTTACAGTGAGAAATAAAATCGTTCCTTTACACTTCCTAAACTTTTGAATTACTCTTGAGAAAATAAATTATGATAATTTAAACTAGTTTTATTTTTTTTATATCATTTTTAAAAAATAAAACTAGTAATCAGGAAGAGCATGGGAAATTCTGTAAGATGCCGAGATGTGCAAATGTTACAAATCGTAACAATTTAAACTTAAGAAAAAATAGCTCTTTAAATGCTGAATTGAAATGAGTGAATAGAAATCATCTTAACAGCCTAATGGTTGCACTTTTCTAATAAAAAATTTAGATTTATAAGCTTAGGCGCGCTTTCATTTCTAAGTCTAATAATTTCTAGCTTCCAAAAAATTGTCATTTTAATGTTTCACATTGTTAGTTTGGAATTTTTAATTTACTTGTCTTTCCTGAATTTTTTTTTTAGGCAACCTGCATTGACTAATTATTATTATTTATTTATTTCTAAGGGACATTGACAAAAAAAATTATTCTTATCTAAAAATAAAAATTAGTATTGAGTATCATTTTTTCGTTTTCTTAAGAACTGAAACTATTATTTTGAAATTTTTGAGACGTTGAATTTAATTAAAATAGAACTTAATGATTTTCATAAAAGTGTTCTAAAAGCAAGACAGTCTTTATTAAAAAATATGGTCTTAAAAATAAAAACGAACAGAAAGTTATTGAAATATTTTCATTCGAAGTGATAGTTTACCCATTTTCAAAAAGTAAATCATCTTTCTAAATAATAAAATAAACTTTGCTTTATTATTTGATATTGATCTTAAGCTTAATGTTAGACAGTAAAATAAACAAATAAAAATTTGAAATTTATTTGTATTTAATTTACACTATAGTTAAAAGCAATGTTAAATTTTTACTAATTGACCCTGGAGTATTAAACAAAAAAAAATGTTTATTTTCTCTTAGTCCAATAACCTTTAGTTTAACATTTTAGATCAAGATTTTATCCTTAGCAAAACCTAGTCAAAAATTAAACCCTTTATTTTGAAATACTAATAAAAATAACTTTACTTAAACAAAAATTTGCACTTGACAAAATCTCAATTTTTTTGTTTAAAAAAAACAACATATTTTTAAAAAATGAATAAATTGATTTCAAAAAAGATTAAAAATTTAAAATTTTTCAATTATAATAAATGATAATTACTCTTCTTCTTCTTATTCAACATTGAAAAAAAAACGAAATAAAAAATAAAGGCACTATTCTAATTGATGTAACTTATGCTGCTTTTAGATTTTAACAACAAATAATTTCTTATTGTAAAAATTTACATCCTTTTCTTTTGAAAATAAACACGGAAAAAAACATGAGTCTTAAATTTGAAGAGAATAAAAAGGTTGATTTGGTTGTTGATTGTGATTATTTAGGAAATTTCGATATTGAAAGCAAATACCTAACTACTTCAATTATAAAATGGTTAATCGCTGAAATGAAATTAATTGACGCGGGTAAAAAGATCCCTGATTGCTTACTCGAGGTTAATATTACTAAAAATAATTTAGTCATGTACAAAAAAGATGATTTATTACAACAGGAAATAGTCTTTAATCACAAATTATCCGATTTATTTAAATTAACTTATTTAACTAGTGATCCAATGTGCTTTGGTTATTTTTATCGTAAAAACAACACATCATTTAATTATTATACTTTACATGTTTTCAAATCGAATAAATCAAATTTATGCCAGGTTTTAAATGACTTTCAGCATCAAGCTATTAAATTACATGAGAATTTAATCTATGAAAAAATGTTTGATTTTAAACTTGTTACTAAGGTAAATATTTTTATTTTGTTTTTGGTTAAATTAAATATAAACCTTGATTTAAACAAGTTCAAGGATTTATTTTTAAATAATCAATTTTAATTTTGTTTATTTTCAAAGTTAGTTATAAATCAAGATGATTTAAACATTCCGAATTTTATAGAAATATGTTTGGATAAAGCAAATTCGAATAATACCAATTCTAAAAATGTAATTACAAATAGTTTGAATAAAATTTTAAAAAATAAAATTGAATTGTATTTACAATTATTGACCAATAAACGTGTACTATTCAAATTTACGCCTAATCGATTAAATATTCAGGAGTCAGATCAAGAGTCTATTGAATTAGAATATAAAAATGTTCTCTATTTAAATAATTCTATTNAATAAATCCTATGTGCATGTAAGCTGGATTTTCTTTTTTAAAATTAAAATCGTAAGAAAATTTTTTTTTGTAAATTTAATTTACAGTGAACGAAGTCAAGAAGAAAAAAAACGAATTGAATTAGCTGAAAAAATGATTTTAAAAACTTTAAAATCCTTAGCTAGATGTTATTGTACTATTATTCTAGGCCTAGGTTCTGAAGAATATCATCACATGAATGCTGGAAAGTAAGTATAAAATCTTAACTACCTCAATGTACCAAAAAAATCCTGATTACTTTTTTCCTTTTTAGAAATCGAGTGTCTAGTGGTTTCAAAGATCGTGGACTCTATGAAGTAAATTTTTAAAATTAAAAATAAAGTAAATAATATTAATATAATTCATATTTTAAAAGACCTTGTATCCTTTTTGTATTTTTTTTGTGTGGATAACATTTAAACGTAGAGATTATGAGCTAATACGAACCGAAATCGGACGACTTTTACGTTCTGAATCGTTTAATAGTGAAATAAGAGTTGAGAGTATTTTAGAAGAAGGTAAAATTGACTCCGAAAAGACTAGGACTGTTTTATTTTTATATTTGCATTTATTTTTATTTAAGAAAACCGAAAGCCTACAACTAGAATAACAAAACGTATTCCGGAAAAAAGACTTACTGATTCAAAGAAGAAAAAAAGTAAAGAAGAAATCGATGCGGAAAAAGATGCATACAAAAAAGCTAAAGATTTAATTTTATCTCAATATGCAGAAAATAAAATTCTTTTGAATGAGTTCAAATCTAAAATAAAGTAAACTTAAAAAGAATATTTAAATATGGATAAAAGTTGCTTAATATTTTTGGTTGTATTAAAAAGTAAACAATCTGCAGCTGTAGTTAAAACTCAAAGATCTCCAGCTTTGGTTTCTATTCTACCGCGTCCAGAAGAAAATAGTAAACATTTATTTGTCAGAAAAGGCGAATCTTTAAAGTATTTGATTTAAACATTATTTTTAATAACATAATTTATTTTTTTATTCTTTTTTTTTAAACTAGAAAATCAAGTTTTAGTAATACTGAAGAGGAAGAAGATGATGATGATGACTTTGTCGATCTAATTAAAGAGTAACTAAGTTCATGACAAATAAAAACAATTTTTTTATCAATTTATTTATTTTAGAATAGGTCTTATTGGTCAACCGATGAAATATTATCATGAAAAGACTTTGGCTATTTTAGGTAATAGCGAAGAGGATAGAGAAATACTTAAAAAGTAAAACAAATTTTTACTGTACAATGAAATTGATTAAATAAAAAACTAAATTCTTCTTTTTTAAGTAATGAATCACAAAATCAAATGGAAAATTGCTCCATTCGTAAATTTTATTTTTATTTAGCTTTTTTTTAATTTAATTTGAAACGTACTAAAAAACTGCTTACACACATTTTTTGGTCATTTTTTACATGCTAAATTGTCTATTAAAAAAAACTTTGACAAAAAAACAAAAGATTTTCGCCGAGCTGCTAATAAAGGCTTAAAATTTAGAAAAATAGTTCTAAAACTTTTGGTTCTTTTTTTGCTCATTATTAAGGAGCTAGATCAAAATGGATTTGAATTCTGTTGATGCATTCAGCTTTAAAAATCGACACGAAAAAACACTTTTGTTGGGTACAAAACCTATTTTTTTTTACTTCGGATTCTAATACTTAATTAAAAAAGTTCTTTAAAATTACCTCTAGTGATGAGCAACTGGTCTGTATTAAACCGATTTGGCCGAAATTCCCACCTAAGCCATTTTCAAGAATACTAAAAAAATATAGAAAATTATAGAAAATAAAATTCTCTATCTTTTGATAAAATAAATATAATTTTATGAATTTATCCTGAATTATTATTGAACTTAATATAAAAATATATTTACATTTTATGATGTCGAAAGATAGAGAATTTTATTCTCTAAAATTTGATGTATCTTCCGAGAATTAATGGAGGGGTTTTAGGTCGGAAATTTTGTCAAAACCGGTTGACCATCACTAAGTAAGAGGGAAATTACTTCTTACTTTTTCCGAAAAATTATTTGAAGTTTTTTCAAAAAAGACACAAAAAGTTTAATTTCGATTTAAAATATTTAAAATTTTTTCTATTTTTAAAATCGCCGGAACCTTATTTAGATAATTTTGAAAAATTAGGATTGATAATAAAGTCTCTTATTCAAAAACATCCGCTGGGATTGCTTCTTGACAATACGCTTGCCTCCAACAGTACCTAAAATTTTTAAGAAAATTTCTATAGAAAGAGTTCCAGTAAAGCTACGCTGCTTACAATTAATAACTGATTTCAAGATTTTCGGTTTCAAACAATGAATTTATTTTTTTCGAATACAAATAGTTAATAAAAAAATTTTTTTTAAGATTCAAAGGATCCTGAAACATCCGAAGAAAATCAAGAATGAATGAGAATAATGCTTAATAGTTTTAGAAATAAACTTCTTATTTTATCTGTAAATTAAATTCTTTGTTTTTTTTTTTCGAAAAATAAATTAAATAAAATTTTATGAAACAAAAAATTTTTTATTTCAATCACGTTACCTTATCTAAAAAAATAATAATTTTGTCAAAGGATAATTTAAATTTAAATTAAAGAAAAAAATTCGCCCGATAAGGGGCTCGAACCCTTGGCCTTGAGATTAAAAGTCTCACGCTCTACCGACTGAGCTAACCGGGCCTACATTAATCAGACATCTCTTTAAGAAACTTTAATATAAATTTTTACTTTCCTAATTTTAATGAACTAAAAATAGATATAAAAACTTATCTGGTAATAGAAAAAATTAGCTTAGAACTTTTTGATTTCTAAAATGAAAGATTCATTTTCAAAAATTTTATTTTTATATTTTCAAATGGCTTCATACTTTTCTGTTTCGATTGAAAAGGCTAAAAAGAATCCTTACGAAGCTTACGTTTTGACTAATGACACTAATAAAGTAAAAGATGACACAGGTGTTCGAATAGGTCCATTAGACCTTAAGTACGTGAATTTAGATATGATGAAAAAACTCGGTTTAAATCCTGATATGATTGATTTATTACAGCCTTACATTGGCGTTCAGGGTCAAGAAGCTTTAGATCTTGTTAATACACGCCCTTTAATACTAACACGGGATCAATTTGAAACTTTAAGTTCCAGAATGAAGAGTTATAATCAGCAACTTTATGATAGTCTACCTGAAAGTGACAAAAAAGAACCTATTGTAAGTATTTAGAAAAATAGTAAAATCTAAAATGTAAAAATTTTTTTGATTTTAAGATTGAAAGATTAACACAACTTGCCAATGAAGAAAAATGGCCAGAGTATTTAAATTTGAATGAAAAATTTTTAGAAGCGCCTCGAATTATGGTACGTGGCTCTTTACAGACCGCAATACCTTTTAACATGAACGAACATTAACTCGAAGTTTAATTATCTTAATAAATAATTAAAAAAAATATTGCATTTTCTTACAGTTTTATTTGAAGAAAAAAATTCGCCCGATAAGAATAAAAGTCTCACGCTCTACCGACTGAGCTAACCGGGCCTACATTTACTCCAAATTATTTGTGTTACTTTAAATAAGTGCCAGCGAACAAAATAAATTGACTTTATAAAACTTGGATTATAGTTTTGTTTTTTTCATTTTTGAAAAATTTTGATTGATACAGTACATAAGTATTTAAGGACATTCTTACACAACAAATTTTTCGGCGTCTCTTTCTCAGTAAATGATTGTTTTTTTTTATTTTTATGATTTTTTGGTCTAGTTTGAATAAGGTAAGTTTATGTCTATACTTTTTGAAAGCTAGCCAAATGAGATCAGTTCTCATTGTTTCCAAAATAAACTTACAGTCTATATAGTAGTCGTATAGCGAAAGGACTCGACAGTACTACCGTACCGTCCAGCATATTATACGGTACGTTCGCATCCGGCTACGTCGCAAATTCAATAGAAGTGCTGAATTGTACATACGTGCCTCATGTTCTTATTCTTGAAAATGGCTGAATATTTTCTGAATGAGAAACAATCGATTCTTAAAGAATTAATTACATTTTAAGTTAAGTTTATATTTTGGCTTTTTTAGAAATTTAAGCAGTTTTAAAGAAAAAATATCGGTTTTTTTTTCGAGCAAATATTTTGATCACACAATTTTTTCAACTTTTAACTATTTTTATCAAACAAAAATTATTAAGTTACAGTCAACCCTTTTTAATCCGAACTTCGATATTCCGGAAATCCTCGATTATCCGAATAATTTTTTCGAAAAAAATCTGCAGTTTTCAATGGAAAAAATACTTCGTAATCCGTACAAAATTTTGGTGAAATTTTGTTGTTCGGATTAAAGAGGGTTGACTGTATTTAATTTAGGAAAAATTAGATTTTTATCAAATTAACTAAAATTAAAAATGCATAAGCTTTTTTCCATAAGTATGAATTTCAGATTTTGACGTCGTGTCTAAAATCTAAAATTAAAAAAATGGTTTTTTGAAATAAAACCT